>CAUYPK010033785.1:0-13720 GCA_963574355.1 Loris lydekkerianus
CTGATTATAAGGATTCAGGATTTATAAACATTTATTTACAAGACTTTACTGCCTTAAATGGGGTTTTCACTTAATTAAATGTGCCATTAAATATTGTGGGTTAAATAGTTCAGTGGAATACAGTTCAGTTCAGCTGCCTACAGCTCAGCTGCGACTTGTGGACTGAGCTGAAGCACCGCCCCCTCAAGCAGATGGCAGAAGACGACTGGAGACTACGTGCATTTGATTAGGGGCGCACGAATCAAATAACCTGTATGACCCGAGTATAAGCCGAGTTCGGGTCTTTCGGCACAAATTTTGTGCTGAAAAAAATCGGCTTATACTCGAGTATATAGGTAAATATTTTTCAGTAATTGCCAATATATGAAAGGCAAACTGTGAATTTATCTTTCATACAAGGTATGTTATAGTAATGTGCTCAAAACAGCCATTCCTAAATATATTTTAATATTCCTGCTTCTAAAAGTTCTTGTCCTTTTATGTAACACTGTCTCCTTTAAAAACATATCTAAATTTACTTTCCAATGTCAAAGCAAAATAAGAAAAAGCTGAAGAAAAAAGATAGGCTCTTTCCATTCAGATATAATTGCGTATTTTCAGTTATGCTTAGAAGCAGAAAACTATTAGGTAGATTAAGTGAAGTAAACGGTATATTTACTCAATATCTCCATGAAAGTTTCGCGAATTTAAACTGAGATAATAATATAAATATCAAGAATGCTATTAACATTATTTTAATGAAATGATTAGAAAACTGATTTCGTCTTTTACAAGAAACCATGAGAAAAACCATTTTATTTTTTTAATTAAGTCATATACACATAGATCATGAATACATTCATGCCTTTGTAGGATTCAATGTGTTGATTATTTGTACAAATTGGAGGGCTTACATCCTACTAATTGACATAGCTTTCACCTCCTTTACTTAATCACAGTGTTAAGACATTTGTGTTCAATACTTGATAGATTTGACTCGTACCCTTGCAATATGCTCTATAGGTGTGTCCCACCATTAACCCTCCCTCTATCGAGCCCCCCTCCGTTACCATCCCCCTCCCCTTCCCTCCTTCATCATGGGCTACATAGTTGTGATTCATCTCTCATATGAAAGTGTGAGTCAGTATAAATTTGTTTTATGTAGTGATGAGTACATTGGATTTTTTTTCCTTCCTGAGATACTTTACTAAGAAGAATATTTTCCAGCTCCATCCATGTAAAAGAGGTAAAGCCTACATCTTTTTTTTTTTTTTTTTTAATGCTGCATAGTATTCCATGGTATACATGTACCACTATTTATAAGCGATCCCATTTCATTGTGGGCTAGAGACCTGAACAGAAGCTTCTCTGAAGAAGACAGGCACACAGCCTACAGACACATGAAAAAATGCTCATCATCTTTAACCATCAGAGAAATGCAAACCAAAACTACTCTGAGATACCATCTAACTCCAGTAAGAGTAGCCCACATCACAAAATCCCAAAACTACAGATGTTGGCGTGGATGTGGAGAAAATGGAACACTTCCGCACTGCTGGTGGGAATGCAAGCTAGTACGTTCCTTCTGGAAAGAAGTTTGGAGAACACTCAGGATCTAAATGTAGACCTGCCATTGGATCCTGCAATTCCTCTACTAGATGTATATCCAAAAGACCAAAAATCACTTGGCAACAAAGATATATGCACCAGATTGTTCATTGTAGCTCAATTCATAATTTCCAAGTCTTGGAAGAAGCCCAAGTGCCTATTGACCCATGAATAGACTAAGAAAAGCCACAGTGCATCTTAGAATGGGTACAGGCGATTGCACTAATGTACACAGCTATGATTTAACAATTAAAAAAAAATAAAAAAATAATAAAAGAAAATAAAAAAAGAAAAGCCACTTTAGATGAGAAAGATTTTATAATGCGGTAGAAGTTCTGTAAGTTGACCACCCAAGAGATTGTAACAAACTGGTCAACATATGGAAGTGGTCTCATAAGGAACCAGGCCCACTGTACTGACACGTATGGTGCATGTCTGGTCTATAAAAATTAGGTCAACTTAAAGAGTGGTGAATGTCGGGAGGTATTCAACTATGGACCTTCTACTGTGTATGACAAATAAAAATTCCTATAACAATTACAAATAAAGAAGAGAAATAACCCAAAATGCAACTCTTTGATTAAATATATTATTTAAAAAAAAAACTCTCATATTTTCTTTTACTCCCTCTGTCTCTTCTCCAGTTTTGCTTGATACAACTGTGAAAACAAAAGTTGATAACCAAAGAATCAAGCAAAATTACAAGCATAATGATCCAATGTTTGCAAATATTCATTCAGATCATCATACCTGAAATAAGTCTTATCTCTTTACCAGATGAGAAGAATAAATTACCCAAGCAAATAAAATTTTCTCTTGGACTAGCAGAAGTATATACTTAGAAATCAATAAAGAAAATCATCAAATTTCAGGTCTACTGTTCAGGTAATTAACATATACTTAGGTAGGAAGTATCTATTTAAATCATTTACAAAGGACGATGAATCTTGTATTTGTGAAGCATTGACTATTGACGAGTTTATGAAACTTTATAGATTTTAATTAGACCAAACCAGAATAGGTAAAATGCCTTTGTTATCATTATTATTATATTATCATTATTATTATTATCTCCGTTTTTCCAGGTAACTTAGATCGTAGGCACCCAAGTCCTGTAATGTGTCTGCCCCTCATAATCACCTGTGGGAGACTAACAGGGGCTTCTAAGAGAAATTTCTGACTTGTCTCATTTTTTGAGTTGGTGAATCCTAGTTACAACTGTGTGATTTAAGTCAGTAGATGACTACAGGAAAATCATATGCCGAAGTTATTCGAGAACGCATGATTTAACAAAATGGTCACCAACCAGTATTTTCTGTGGACCAGGAGGGTGTCAGTAGAAAAAACATAAACAGATGCTCCAATGGGGAGAGAGGAGGGAAGACTGGCCAGGGACCCCGGCATTCATAGGACAACATGGTACTGAGCTCCCCGGTTTTCTTTGGACCCTATTTCCAAACTTGGAGCAGAAAAAGCTGGTAACCTGGAACGCCAAGAGACACAGACTAACATAAGCAACAGAGCTCGCTCTCTTGGGGCAAAGAAGAAGGAAAGGCACAGCACAGTCATTCAGAAAACTTCCTAGACAAGCATTGTGCTGTTCCAGACAAACAGCACAGGAAAAGTGCAGCCTAACCCCACCCACACCAAAAAAGGACAAAAAACCCTCCTCCACTACATTGTGACAGGGCACATCAGTGTCTTCTAGAAAGAGTCATGTTAGAGAAGGTCTAATGGGGAGCTTGGCTCTCATCCCCAGTCCTCAGTAACATGACACACACACACCCCCCACGTTGTCAGTACAGGGCAACCCTGTCTCCCTCTCCCTAAGATGGTGGTGGCAGCGGAGGCCAGGGGCAGGCTTTCCTCTCTGCCCATGGGTAAGGAGGCACCTCCCCACCAGGGCCCCAGTGGAGATCCCGCAGGGGTGGTGACATGGCACTCAAACCCGTGTCGGTGAGGGTGTTTCTGTGAAGGCCCAGTGGAGAGTACAACCACCTCAGCACACCTGGCAGTATAAGGAGCTTCACGCATCAACAGCAGCTGAGGGGAGCACGTGGCCTTCCTTCACCATGCGGCAGTAACAAGGCAACACCCAGCCTCCCTGTGATAAAAGAATCCAGCTAAAACAGAAGGTGTAAATAACATTCACAGCCTTATACCATAATACGCAACATAACCAGATTTCAACTGAAAATCATTCATCCTATCAAGAATTAAGAACATCTTAAACTTAATGAAAAAATAATCAACAATCATCACAATTAATAATCAAAAAATGCCAATCCCAAGATGATAGAGATGGTAGAATTATCTGACAAAGATTTTAAAGCAATCGTCCTACGGATGTTCCAATGAGCAATTAGAAACATTCATGAAACAAATGATAAAACACAGTCTCAGCAAAGAAACAGAAAACGTGCAGATGCAAAGAAGAACCTAATAAAAACATTGGAACAGAAAAAGTACATCACTCTTCATTAAAAATCAGTGCATGGTCTCTACAGCCAAGTGGACAGGGGAGAGAAAATAATCAGTTAACTTTAGGACAGAAGAACAGAACTGCCTGATCTGTACACAGAAGACCAGCAAAAAAAAAATGAAAGGAGCCTCAGAAATGGTAACAAACGTTCTACCATTCCTGTTTTTGCAGGCAGAGCACCACCACCATCTCCACCACCAACATCCCCCTCAGGAACCAAGCGAGGCTGAGCTGGGCCTCAGGCCAGAGCTCCCAGGACACCTGACTCCTGCTCTGTGTGCATCTTCTCCCTCCCCCACGGATCTGAACCTGGTGGATTCAGTATCCCCAGCCGAACAGCCTGCTTTCTGAGACAAGAGACCCATGGCACTTAAGTCTACAGAAATGAGGTTTAGCTCACTGTCCACTTTCAATCTAAACGAGAAGAAAAGTTTTAAAGTCCTTACGGATTCCATCTTAAAAATGAAATTATCACTTGGTTAATCGTATTTTTAAAGTTACTTTCTCCATAATATCACTTCTTCTGAAAGTGCTTATGGAAATCTTTGAAATGTCCGAAGTATTTCCTAGCATACTGTAATTAAGAAATAAACAGCCCTTCCCACCAACTCAGCTTAAGAGGTCATGAATGTGAAGAAAACAGAATGGAATGATAAGGTTAAGAAAATTAGTAATTTTTCTCAAAAAAAAAAAAAAAAAAATGGAAGGAAAGCATTATGAGCCCAATTATATGTAATACTGTGGAAATATCATTAATGAATCAAACTAGGAGTTGAGTATTGCTCTTAAGTCAGGTCATCGCATGAAGTGAACAGTCACATAGAGGAGAGACGGCAAGGGATGGGGGGTCATGGTGTGTGGCTCCCCTCTCGGGGGCAGGACAGAATTACAAGAGGGACTTCATCCAACAAACACAACCAGCGTAACCTAAGTCTCTGTACCCTCAATGAATCCCAAACAATAAAATAAAAAGCAAAAGAATTGGCAGGGTGTTTTAAGAAAGGGTCCTTATTACTGCTTCACAACATATTCTGTAGGGAGGAAGGGGGTCTGGAATTGACATTACATCTCTCCTTATATGATACTCCAAAAAAGAATACTACGTTACTCACTGCTGGGGTATTCCTGCCAAAAAGTGTATGAAGGAATATTATCAGGAGAAAACAACAGAAAAACCCAAACTGAAGTACCTTCTTGAAATTTTATTTTAAGAATAAAAATCATCTTTTATTTTCTGGTCCATCCTTCATAAATTCAAGTGTCATAAAACACACATGCAAAAAGATAAACCGTTCAGAAAAAAAGGAACTGAAGAGAGATGATCACTCAATGGAATGCACAGTCAGGGATTTTCTATTTTTATAGCTGACACTGTTGGGACAACTGACATGATCTCTGAGATTCAGAGACAGTGCGAGCTTCGGGACATGCAAACAGTGCTGTCACACGAGGCTCCATACTGAAAAGACTCAACACGGGGGTTTTAATGCTCTTGGGAATCATCTTGGAGTTCTCAGCGAGTTTATCTTTGAAGCTGTGATGTGGTGGCAGAGCATGTGCAGGAGGTCTTGGTCCTTGGCTCACGTACAGGCCGACATCCCCTCCCTCCGTCAGACAGCCACGCAGTTGCTTAATTCAGACCCCAGGAATCTCAGCACCTGCATCAGCAGCTCTGATATTGGACAGAATGTCTGGCCCCAGGGCAGGGCAGGGTCAGGGCTGAGAATGTGCGTTGTGGCATCTTAAGGTGGAGGAAGGAGATGGCTGCCTGGAACAGGACGGTGTCACTATAACGTATTCTGCAGATACTTGACAAAGGTTTTCACTGGGAGTGTGCAGGCACAGAAGCTATAATCACTCGGGGGTTACCTGTGCACCAGGGGCTGGGGCAGTGGGCCCTCCGGAAGGGGCAACAGACTCCCCCTGCCTAGGCCCTGCATTATAAGTTTGTCCTGGGTCCAGCCACGTATGCTGCAATCCCTGTTTATAGACAAAGTGTTGTATCATGGTTAATTTCCTAATTTTGATCATAGCTGTGTAGGTCACAGGATAGAATATCCTTATTTTTTCAAAGAAAAAACGTAAAATACTTGAAGAGAGAAAAAATACACATGGAAGCACTTCAAGAGATAAAAAAGAAATAGGAAAAAGGAATCGGAAAAAGGAATCGGAAAAAGCAGCTGTGATAAAAGATACAATGTTAGTAGTCAGGGAATGTAGCACAGTACCTACAGGGATTCTTTGTGTAATTCTTGTAATCTCATCAAGAACAAATTCTATTTTACACAGAGCTTGCCTCTGGCTACTACTTAATTTTTGAACCCATGCTTACAAATTAACAAAGATAAAGTTATTTTAAAATGCTCAGCATCAAACTTATAAAGTAATAAATTACTGGACAGAAATAACGTTTAGATTTTTAATTTTTCTTTTCCCATCACTTCTTGGCCTTTTGGCTGAGATCAAAGGTAGAGTTTCAATTTTCCTTCACTTGTATTTGCCAAAATGCAGTCATAAGAGGTTTTATTATTATTATTATTATTTTTTTTTTTTTTTTGCAGTTTTTGGCCAGGGCTGGGTTTGAACCCACCACCTCCGGCATATGGGGCCAGTGCCCTACTCCTTTGAGCCACAGGTGCCACCCCTGTTTTGTTTCTTTAAAGGAGATTAAAAACACACATAGAAACACTTGTATTAATTATTGTAAAAATTGTGCGTGTATGTGTGTATATATGTGTGTGTGTGTGTGTGTGTGTGTGTGTGTGTGTCTATAGATACATAGACAAATATGTAGCTATAATATAATCTCTCTATCCTAAACTTCCCATTGTATGATCCCTTAATTAAGCTCTGGATGATTCTAATATAATACAAATTTTAATTTTTTAAAGGGGCATTTAAAATATGAAGAACTCCTTTTTTTTTGAGTCTCACTTTTTCACCCTTGCTAGGGTGCCGTGGTGTCATAGCTCACAGCAACCTCAAACTCTTGGGCTCCAGTGATTCTCTTGCCTCAGCCTCCCAAGTAGCTGGGACTACAGACACCCTCCTCAATTCCTGGCTACTGTTTGGAGACGGGGGTCTTGATCTTGCTCAGGCTGGTCTTGAACCCGTGAGCTCAGGCAATCCACCTGCCTCAGCCTCTCAGAGCGCTAGGATTACAGGCATGAGCCACCATGCCTGGCAAAACAGCACTTCTTTAAAAGTAAGAAAGGGTACTACAGATACCCACTTGTCTCTTGGATTAATCTTATAGGTCAAATCACTGTCCATTTTATTTTAAGAATAAAAATCATCTTTTATTTTCTGGTTCAAATTGTTTAAAAAAGGGCCTATGGTTTGTTTTTTTGTTTTTTTTTTTCAGATACTACTAAAACAGAGTGAAAAATCAATGAGGAAGTTTTGTGTATAACTGAGACATTAAACCCCTACATGGTCAGGCTTCCTGGATGCCTTTTTTTTACACTTTATGTGGACCAGTATGTTGGAACTATGAACTATTAATAATGAAGACTTGCACATTACTTTATTTTTATATATCACAAAAGAAAATCAATGACATTTATCCTGCATGACAAAAAAAAAAAAGCTTAGAATGTGAGACAATATGTCATATAATTTTCCAACAAAATGAAATTTTTTAGTGACTTTTTTTCTTCAAAGCATATCTTTGCTTTTATTTAAAATATAAATAGAGGGCAGCACCTGTGGCTCAAAGGAGTAGGGTGCCAGCCCCATATGCTGGAGGTGGCCAGTTCAAATCCAGCCCAGGCCAAAAACTGCAAAAAATAAAAATAATAAATAAATGAATAATAAAAAATTAAATATAAATTGAAAAGCAAACTACTAAACAAGACGGAGATAGTCTTGGGGCAGAATATGACAGTATCATAATTCTACAGCTACGATCATTGATTTTGATGACATATTAAAAGTCAGGGAGACAAAATTAATAAGAAAATTGTGTTACTCAGGCTTAGAAGTCAATATGTTTAAACTGAAGAATTAACAGCTTTCTTCATCACTGATGTTGGCTGGAAATTAACCTCTAAGAATAACTTAAATACTCCTAGAAATAATCACAACAGCGTGTTAGACTTAGCAAAAAGCAACACATACTTCAGAACTATCCAATTTTACCATTTTTCTTACTCCACTGCTAAAAAAACTCAATTTAGATTTGAATCTCAGTCTAAAAGCGTACATACTAGTTTTAATTTTAAAATGCATCACTGATTCTTTTGTACTTTATATAAATAAATTAATCTCGGTTAAAAAAATCAATTTCCATGCTCAATATGTGTAAGAAGGAGCCATTTCACAAGGCTTAAAACAGAAAACCAGGCGAGAGTCCAAAGTCAACGCTCCCTACCAGTAAGAGCTGGAAAATGCGTATGTGGCTCATGGTAACCCAGGCTCCTAAGCAGGGAGAGATCAAGTTAATCTCTGTACAGTCAGTAACGAGGCAGGTCTTTACAAGCAGCAGAGCTGGGGAGGAATGGACAGCACTAATACCCCCATGCGCTGCAAATACCCAGGTGCAGGGTCAGTAGTTTAAAACAGCCTCCTCATTGGCCAACTGGGGCCCAACACTAACAAGCTCCCCGCGTTTGGAATTCATTGACGGCCAGGAGACCAAAGCCTCCACAGAAAGAAGGCCACAGAAGAGTTTAATAGTCGATTTTATGCAATCTTTAAAATACCTTTGCAGGATTTTAAACGCTGGCGAAATTTCTCTGAGATCCACAGATCCGTCTTATAAAGCGTCCTGGGGTCCTTCATGCTAACACATTTTTCTCTTATTTGCCATTCCTTCTCTGGCCCCCCTGCTAGCCCCACCTTCTAGTCCCAGAAATGAGGTAATGTCGATTTACCATCACATGTATTTAGATGGCTGTTTTTCCAGATGCATTCCTCATAAATATGGTCTGCCGAATGTTTGTTACGGAAAACCAATTTATAATTTTGAGCGCATGATTTACAAAGAATCCCTTCATTTCATTCTTCATTGGACATGTTTTCATTCATTCTCTGGTGAATTCATTCATTCACTCACAGAATACACACATTTACACAAGAGAACGCAAGCCAAAAGTTTTTATAGCTTTCAATGCATGCATTTATAAAATTAATGGTAAGATATTTACATTGCATATGAGCTAATCCAGCCTTCCTCATCTCAGGAGATTCAAATCACCAGTACCTTTTTCCAATCCCTCAGATTGTTTTATAACAATGACAGAGAAGGAGTTGTTCTAAGACTTTGCTGGAAGTTAAAGATACAATGTAACTAAGAATTGTTTTTCACAGCTGTTGTTTTCTTGTTTCTTACCTACACCTCTAATGCCTCATGGAGATGTTATGAACAACAAAAAGTTGTGAGAACCTCAGACCCTGGCGTCAGAAGACTTATAAAATATAAAGAAATAAAACAAAGGAATTAGCTATTATATTTATGGTATTATACTTTCAGACATTATTCAAATCTTAAAGGCAAGAGACTATGTTTTTAATTATAAGTTTTGAGAAGAAAGAAAATTAAAATGGGAAGATTAACGACCTACCCTCTTCTACAATATCAAAGCAAATTATTTTTTACGGACTTTAATTCTTTAGCATAGTGATTTCCATGAGGCTCTAATCTTGGCTTCCAGTTAGACAAACGTGACCTCAAACTGTATTACGAATGTTGAAAAATGATAATAAAGCATTATAAGGCTTCATTGCATCAGGTTTACACGTTGAGTATCATTGAAACCAAAATACGTATGCGCAGCTGAACTACTTCAGTAATTATTTGCCTAATGTAGAATGTCATCGGAACGTAGCAAGGTCTAATACAAATCAGACCCAGGTAATCATATCCATAATATTTTATTCTGTTATTTTTAACCTTAGCTGAAATATAAAACCATACACTCTCCTTTACGGCATTTGGTTCCGAGGAACGGTTGGTCGTACGCAACGTAACTGTTATTCGCTGAAAGAGATACCACTGACATCATTTGGAGAAAGCTCAACTATTAAAGCTCAACATCATTTGGAGAAAAGCTCAGCTACTAAAGAAGAATACAAACAGTGTCTTATATTTTTACTAACTTGTCATGTTGAATAAGCTGTCCAGCATGTTTTCTTATCAAAACACACCATCATAAAACATTTAAACTTCCCTTGCCTCTCCAAATATGAATGTATAATATTTCATGTTCAATAACTTGAATGATTTATTAACTACACTATCCTGTTACATTTTAATAAAGGAAAAAAATGTTAAATTTAAAATATTACAAATCTAGAAATAATGTCACATCTCACTTAATATTTTATGAAGTGCATTACCTATCAACACAGAGATCGCAAAAAAAAAAAAAAAACTGCATGTTCACCAGAGAGATATTGCTAAAATGTTCTCATATATATGTAAATCGCTTCAGAACATACACCATTTTATTTTATTTTATTTTATTTTTTATTATTAAATTATAGCTGCGTACATTAGTGCAATCAAGGGGTACAATGTGCTGGTTTCATATACAATCTGAAATATTTTCATCGAAGTGTTTAACACAGCCTTCATGGCATTTTCTTAGTTATTGTATGAAGACATTTGAATTCTGCATTTGGTCAGTTTCATCTGTTTAATTGTATTAGTAAAAAGTGTCAGTAATTCGTAAGAGTAATAGTTAGAGAATTAAGTCATTTCACCTATGAACTTTAACCACCCGAATTTTCCTTACAGTCAAGGGCAAGAGCTTCACTAGAAACCACAGCAAAATAGATGGCGAGTTCCTTGTGTGGTACTTTGATGTCAGCCTGGATTCAAAGCCTGCCTTTCCCACACGTTGTCTGTGCGACATTCCACAATTTTTTGATCCTCCGTCTCCTTATCTGTCACAGGGGAAGCAAATGGAATCTGTTCTCACAGTCGATATGAAAATTAAACTAAGTAATACACATACAGAGATCAGGCAAATGGGCCTTCTCGAAAAGTGTTAACTATTCTCATTACGAATTTTTGTATTATTTCAAAGATGGAATGTATAAGCTATTTGAGGTTTGTTTGTCCCCAGTAATATTTTTTACTTCACTCCAATACATCTGGCTGTACAGAATAAAATACAACATAACCAGAAGTCACATCTGGAGAGAGTATTTCTGGTGGGCTTAGCATTATAGTGACAGCCAGATGTTGGATGCATTCCTTTTCTGATCGTGGCAGACCACTACGCTGAGCAATTTTAATTATTTAGAAAGCTTAGCATTTGGCAATGTGAAAAGCCTGGTTTGCATTTAATACAAGGAAACTTCTCAACGTAGGAACTCAGCAAAGTTAGGGTCAAAATCTTTGATTCCACCTTCCACATCACATATCTAGACTTTTTTTTTTTAATTATCTTGTAGTCAGTAGTAATATTTAGCATAGGATTTCACCTTTTGTATTTTTATCTCAGGACTGTGGAGGATTCCAATCAACTGAAATAAATGATGTGTGTCAGAGTAGAGTCTGGTGTGCTGTGTAGCTGAATGGACAGTTCCTGCACCACAGAAAAGCTTCAGTAACTCTGAACAAAATTTATTGTTGTTATCATGAATCTCAAAGTATGGAATCTCTTTGGATATTACTGTAGATACCGGTATGTTTCTGAATGAGGCAGATTATAACTAATACAGTTAAGATTCACTGCTAAGAGTTTACCAATAGTACCTCTTAACGGAACTGTGCCCTTTACATATGCAAACAAGAAATGAATACAGCTAATTAAGACTGAGTTCCTGACTCACCTGTGAGAGTATTTCAAAGCCTATGAAAATTCATGTGTCTTTTCTCACTGGAATCACTTATTCACTGTAAAATCATGTTTTGGGGAGGTTTTTTTTGTTTGTTTGTTTTTGAAATAATATGGCCTTTATTTCTACCTGGATGCAGATGGGGTGAAATCAAGAAAGGAATTCCACATGTGGGTTATGGTGGATGGGGATTTAACGGGTCAGGGAGGGCAGCAATTTGTGCCATTCCCATTTCCTGGGAGGGACATGAGGCTGACCCCGCCTAGGCGAGGCAAATTTATTTGGGTATTTGGTTAAGTACACCTGATCCTATTGCCAGCCTTTAATCTGCCATCACTTTTGTTCCCCATAAGGAGCAGGTAGCAGTGATTTCAAAGACTCTGGACATCCAGTCTCCTGCTAAGATTCTCTCTTCGTTTAATTCCATCTATTTTCAAAGTGTAGGGAGCTCTCAGGAAGACTTTCCAAGAACAAGCCCGAGAAAGGGGTGAGCCCAGTGGGGTCCCATGTAAGCATCTGCATTTTCTTTCCTTCCTTTTTTTTTTTTTTTTTTTCCCAGTTTTTGGCTGGGGCTGGGTTTGAACCCGCCACCTCCGGTATATGGGGCCGGCGCCTTGCTCCTCTGAGCCACAGGTACCTCCCAGCATCTGTATTTTCTTCAGCTTTACTAACATCTTACCTGTCTGTAAATATCTCATCGTTTTTGATGTTACTTTCATTCATACTTTACACATCTCAGATATTCTTTTGCGATCTGAAGATAATAATAACACACTAAAAATGGAAAAGTTTTATCCTGAAGCTATTATTTAATCATATAGATCTTTATTTGATTCCTGAATGGATGTGCACCTTATTCATTGATATCAACCAGACATTTCTTGCAAAGGACAAAAATGAACTTGGTATTGTTTTAGACGAAACTCATCACCCACAGCATGAAGGTTCTCACATCCTCCATGATAATAAATACTAAAGCGAGGATAGATTCAAATGGCAAGAATCCCTACTTTCCAGGTGAAGTAGTTCAAAGTTGAATTGGTAACTTTGTTGACTATGAATTTCTTCCTTTATTTTTGCACACAGGCAAGTAAGTTACAATTGGAAAGAGTAAGGTTCTTTCCTCTCATAGAATCTAAACAGGAAAGTTTCAGAAATGGGCTCCCTACAGTTTGAACTATTTCTCTAGAACATTTCCCCGTAGTCCCCGGGAAGCCCTCTGCACACCCATCATGCTAAGTTTGATTTATCACACATTGTATTTCTTATTACAATGCTCTCAAAAATGTTGTTCCCAGTCAGTGCAATTACGTTAGTAATTTCTGTCTTTGCCAAAGAACGAAACCCAAGTGCCCATCAATCCATGAATGGACTAATAAATTGTGGTATATGTACACCATGGAATATTATGCAGCCTTACAGAAAAATGGAGACTTTACCTCCTTTGTGTTTACATGGATGGAGTTGGAACATATTCTTCTTAGTAAAGTATCCCAAGAGTGGAAGAAAAAGTATCCAATGTACTCAGCCCTACTATGAAACTAATTTAGGGTTTTCACATGAATTCTGTAACCCATTTGCAACCTAGGAATAGGGGGAAGGGGGAAAGGGAGGGGAGGGAGGGGGAGAGGGGTGGAAGGAGGGGCATTGGTGAGAATACATTTGTGGTGCGTCTTACAATGGTATATGTGAAACTTAGTAAATGTAGAATGTAAATGTCTCAACACAATAACTGTGAAATTGCCAGGAAGGCTATGTTAACCAGTGTGATATAAATGTGTCAACCGGTCTGTGAAACTAATGTATGATGTCCCATGATCATACCAATGTACATAGCTGTGATTTAATAAAAAAATAATAATA
>CAUYPK010033786.1:0-10507 GCA_963574355.1 Loris lydekkerianus
ATTCATAATTGCTAAGTCATGGAAAAAGCCCAAATGCCCATCGATCCATGAATGGATTAATAAATTGTGGTATATGTACACCATGGAATACTATGCAGCCTTAAAGAAAGATGGAGACTTTACCTCTTTCATGTTTACATGGATGGAGCTGGAACATATTCTCCTTAGTAAAGTGTCTCAAGAATGGAAGAAAAAGTACCCAATGTACTCACCCCTACTATGAAACTAATTTAGGACCTTCACATGAAAGCTATAACCCAGTTATAACCTAAGAATAGGGGGAAGAGGGAAAGGGAGGGGCGTGAGGGGGGAGGTGGATAGAGGGAGGGGGATTGATAGGATTACACCTGTGGTGCATCTTAGAAGGGTGTATGTGAAACTTAGTAAATGTGGAATGTAAATGTCTTAGCAAAATAACTAAGAAAAATGCCAGGAAGGCTATGTTAACTAGTGTGATGAAAATGTGTCAAACGGTCTATGAACCAAGTCTATGGTGCCCCATGATCATATTAATGTACACAGCTATGATTTAATAAAAAAAAAAAAAAAAAGAAAGAAAGTAGGAGCAAGAAACAGGAATGATTTGATCCAAGAAAATTCACAGTAGCAATCATGGAGACAATGGGTGACAAGTACAAAGAGAAATGTACTCTGAAAATCAATGTATTTTTTATACCTGATGGTTACTGAAGGGCTAGTGCTAACTGTGCTAGCTTTCTTCCTCTCCTGAGGCTGCCTCTTTTCAAGAACAAAATTTTAAACATTTGCTGTTTGATATTGGTCTAGCCATCCTATTGTAGTACTGTAATTACTTGACATTTATACAGTGCTTGTGATATTCCAAAATGTGTTCAGAATTTTGAAAACAAAAATACCAGTCCCCTTCAGGCAAAGCACATGTGCCCATTTCTAACCCAAAGTCAAGGAATTTAGATGCTGGTAGAGAAAAATACAGAGTAATGCTATCTCCTAATTTTGCCTGGGTCTTTGGTAGACAAAATGTTTTACTGAGTGAAATGAATCACACATGAGCTTAAATTTTTGCCATCAGATGTAAGATACAGAACTAAATTTTAATGGGTTTTAAAATAGAGCTAATGCATTACTAATTCACCTTTTTTTCAAGGTTAAAATGAACATTTTCACACAAAAGAAAATCTAAGAAGTACCTACCAACACATTGTTTAAATTTTTCTCAATTTTTAAGTGAAACATGAAGCTCATAAATTTTTTTATTTTATAATTTTTAATTTTTTCCATAAAGAGAAATATTCAGAACCTTTTATGGCAATCCACTTACATTGATTGATCTGGAATATTTACCTACAAAAGCGTGAGTCTAAAGTGTGCTTACCTGAAAATGGTTTATAAGTGACTACATATGGGCACTTGTGTGTACTCTTATATATACATAAACTTATATGTACACACTACACATGTGTCATGGACACTTACCTGCTCATACATATATATACATATTTTATTTTCAATTACTGAATGGAGAAACGTTACTTTCTTAGCGGGCCTCTGTACTATACACTCATCTACCCATCCATGTTCCGTTTTGAATAAGGCCGAAGTATCAAAAGAAATTTAACATGCCTGGGACCTGCAACTCCATCTACTGACCAAAAGTTACCATAGCATTCATAGGGACACACACACATTCATTCTTAACATTTGACCTGACAGCTAGTAGCTCTGTTTCATTTCATGCTATGAGGACTTGTGTCTGCTCTGCGGGAGAGCCGCGCGTAGGTCCAAGTTCAAGCCATCCAAGCCATCATGCTGCACATTTGGTCTGCACAGAATGCTCCAGTCAGTGCGACATGGCATATCTCTCACACAACCACAAGCACAGCACGAATAACTCACTTGTGAGTTGCCTTGGCCATATACAAGTAAACCCATTGAGACACTGATCTTTATGATGGTTTATGTGGTTCCATGAGACATTCAAGTTATTTCTATGAAAATATTATATCGCTGGATATGGGATTCCAATTGTGTACAGACCACTCATTATGAGAGAATGTTACAGTGTCTCAGTGACATCAAAAATAATTAAAATGCCTGTAAGTTGTCCCTCTTCTATTTATTTACATATTTTAACAAGAAATAGGAAGATAATAAATGATAATGAAGAACCACCTATCCCCAAGGGATTAAGTAGTCTTTTACATGATTATGATTCACAATCATTAATTTTAATTGCTTCAGATTTTTAACCCACATGGATAAAATTAAGATCCATTCTAACAGGAGGAAAAATAGACTAACACTGCTATAAGCAAACATCTCTTCCAGGTGATTTTTTAAAACTAAGCACAAATATTGTTCTACTATTTGGCATAAAGGTCTATAGTAAATATTTACGTTCATATAATGAACAGAATTATAGACTATATGTGTAATCTTAATGTTTTCCTATCGTTTCTGTCTACAAAAATGAAAAAATATATTAAAAATGAGCATTACATATCCTGAGAGCACTTTAAAACTATTCATTGACTCTTCAGCATAAAAAGTCACCACAGTATCTATTTTCGGACAAATTCAACATCATATTTAAATAAGATAAGCCAATTTTTTTATAAAACAATTCTTTCATGGGACATGATTTTTATGACAGACTATAAATAGAAGTTTATTGTTTAATCACTTAAAACAGAAAAAAAGCCATGGGTGCATTTGTTGAATCAGAAATTTCTTGGGCATGCGGGTGGGAGGTGCCCACATCTTAGTGCAGAGTGGAGCAAAACAGCTTCCTCCATTTGTTTTCTCTCCAAGTCTGCCCTGAAGTCTTACGTACAGCTCTAGGGCCTGACTCACTGCTGTTTTCATTTGACTCCTGATACATTGCTGAGTCATAAATCAATTTAATGAGTCATACCCAGATTTCTGAAAAGTGAAATGAAGCAAAATATAATTTAAAAAATCAGAATTCACATAAAAATATATACATGTATTTATGAATAGTATGCATACATGTGTGTGCTGAATAACAATAAATGTATTTCTTACTATGAGTTGTGAGCAAGAAGTCCAAAGTGTTTGGAAGTCATTTTTCTAGTGAAATCATCTGCTAATGCTGGTCCTATGGACAGGCAAGCGAAAGGATATACAGAGATCTTAGGACAGTTTCTTAAAATGTGGCTCACGAACTCAGGATTCTGGGGGGTACTCAAACCCTAATGATCAAGCATGTGTGGTGTTGAGGTCTCCAGGAAATTCTGCGCCCTGATACTGCATCACTGTATTAAAGATCATCTCCATATTGAAAAGGGGCATCCAGGGCCCTCACTAAGGTAAGAAAGGAGATGTCTTCTTCCTTTTACTTCTTATTTCCTTCTAGATCTGTGGTATCTAAAAGAGTAGCATGAGTCTGACAGGGCTATTTAAGTTTAAATTAATTTAAATTTAATAAAATTAACATATAGATTCCCCAGCTATTAATCACCTATCAAGTGTTCAGCAAACACATGTATCTGGTAACATTGAATCCAACAGGGCAGATATAGAATGTTTCTCTCATCACAGAAAGTTTGTTCTGACAGCCCTTCTCTAGAGGTTTTTGATGGATTATAAAATTCATCACATAATGTTTTGACATTGAATACATTCAGATTAAATATGAAACACTGAATACATACAATTTCTAAAATGCATATGTCATGTAGACAGTATCTTTCTATTGACTATAAAGTTCTTTTCTATTGGATTATATCAATTATTTAGGCTTTGTAACATTCTAGACATTGATTTATAGGGAGGAGGAAGGGATGAGTAGGGGGGCCGTAAAGCTATCTAGCAGTTCTCAACTTGTGGGTCACTACCCCTTTTTAACAATGAAAATACATCACGGCATTTGGAAGGTTGAGAACCACTGAGCTATACTGTATGACAATACAACCCTGGAGATGTCCCTTCATATATTTGTTGAAACCCCCAGAATGTACAACACTAGGAGCGAACCCTAATGTAAACTATAAACCTCTAGTTATAATGATGTGGGGTGCCATGTATGTTCACCAGTTGTAACAAGCACACAACTCCGTAGGGGATATTGTCCAGGGGAGAAGCTATGCCTGTGTGTGGGCAGCAGGTATATGGTAAATCTCTATACTTTTTGCTCAATTTTATTGTGACTATAAAACTATTCTACAAATTAAAGTCTATTAAAAATATACCTAGAAAAATATTTTATTTAAAAATGTTCTTATATTCTAATATCCATTACACTTTTCTTTATAAAATAAAATTAATGTATTAGGATAAAATAGTTATGAATATTCATAACTACACATGCACATTTCATACAACAATAGCTGTGAGCTGTTTACTAATTTTCCCTTTAAATTATAATGACATTATCTCAAGGAGGCACATACTGCTTGAACTGCCATTGTAATTATGGAATAATCAAGTCGCCAATGAATAATTTTCAGGATACTGGCTGCATCAAATAATATTCAAAATAGATTAAGGTCATCTGAAAAATAAAACTTTAAGGAGATAGAACACTGTTACTAGGATTGTTATGAAACTCATATAAAAATATGCATGCTTATTTGCAAAAATTTTCAAACCAGTTGTAATCTTAAGTATGTTTACATCAAACAAAATTTATCCTTCTATAAAGTTATCTTTGACTTGCTCCTCTTTAAAACATCTTCACCCGAGATTGGGCAAGTAAAGAAAATAGTTAATAGACAAAGAGTTCATAGGAGATAGAGAGAGATGCTGTAAGCTGTACATGGAGAAGACCGTGAGGTGGATCAGTACCCTAAGCACCTGGAAATAAAGGAAGTCCCTTTTCCCTAAGAGTATGACTGCAGTCGTCCAGCAGAGTAGAGCATGACAATCACTGTTGGTTATCTGTTTAACAGCCATTACCTACTTCTTGCTTGCTAAGAGAATCCTGTCTCCCATCCCCACCCAGGTCAGTGTGCACAGCTCCTGAGGCTAGGTCAGGATTATCTAAGCAGAACACCAATCCTATCCTATGCCAGCAGTTTGTCGAGAGGTGAGCGGACGACCCACGCATGCCCAGAGAAAAGCAAAGCTGGAGGAAGGGTCACAAGAGGGGGTGCAGGAACAATTCCATTAAGAAGAGCGTTCCAAGGATGGAAGGGGAGGGAGAGGGAAGAGAAGGGAGTGGGAGAGGTAACAGGTGATAGTAGGAGGACCACAACTATGGAGCACATTGCAAGTACAAGTTGGATCTATCATGTGTAGAACACAAATGTCCTAATGCTATGATGGGGTAAATGAGGTGAAAGCTATGTTGACTAGTATGATGTAAGCACTCCAATTTGTACAAATAATCAACACAATAAAAATGACATAAATGTATTTATGATCTATGTACAAAAAACTTAATTAAAAAAAAAAGTGTTCCAAGATGAGAGAGGGTGTTGCTCCTTCCCTCCTTTACTGACTTGTGTGTCCTGTGAGGACATGAAGTTGTGGGAGTCATGAGCTACAGCAGTAAAACACTGAGCACAGAGAACAGAAGAGTGAGAGGAAAGATCCTTGACGACATAACTGAGCTCCTTGCTGCACCTCCCTGAGGCTGCAAACTTGCAATCTTTTTATTATTTTCTGCAATATTACGGGGTACAAATATTTTGGCTACATGTATTGTTTTTGTACTGCTTGAGCCAAAGTTATACGTGTAGCCATCACTCACATCCATGTCCGAGCTGCCCCCCTTAAGATTAACATGCTCTTTTAAAAATTTTTACGGCAATACACCAAGTTCAAGCTAGCAGACTTCTTTCTAAATCTTGTCGTTTAAGCTACTGTGAATGGAGCCAAACACAATCTAACCATTACAGTAGTCAGACCAGATGTAAGCAAAGCCATCTTAACATTACAGAAGACTCCTAGAGCAAACTATGCCTGGACTCAGTGTATCACCATAATTTTTAAAAGAATATGTTAATGTAGGGGGAGCTCCTCAGACACAGAAGTGTGGGTGATTGGCATACTTAGAAGTCTGATTCAAGCAATCCATGTAGCCAAAACATTTGTAGCCCTGTAATATTCTGAAACATCAGAAAGAAAAATAAACTCTGACTTTTCACATTCAAGTTCTGTCCATGGGTGGGGGATTTTAGCAACAGATTGAAGTATTATGATCCTGTTGTTAATGTTCCTTTTATAGTGGTCATGAGTTTTTCCAGGCTTTCTCAGCTGAGGATCATTTCTTAACAAAAACTGTTTTGAGTAAAAGCATGTGATTTTCCATGTAGATTTTCTCAAAGGTAAAGTTAATGTACACAAGTCATTACAAAAGTTTTGAGATAAACAAAAATTAAGAAACATAAAATCTGCACAGAGAGAAACAAATGAAGCCCTCCCAGCAACACCAATAAGACAACCAAGTTGAAACTTGAACAACTGAAATCAGAAAGGACACTGGTGGCCATGTTTTTGGAAGTGAAGTAATGGACCGTGACACAGTCTGTCTCCAAAGTTCTGTAGTGAGCTCATATAAATCATGATGACACTGTGCAGCAGTCGGAAGGGTTGCTGGTTTTCTCATTCTAAGATTATCGTTACCTTATGTTTCCAGCTCCATGGCAACCTTTGAGAGATAGGACACTTTTTAGGTGAGCTGAGACAAAGCCTGAAAAGTTTACACAATTAAGAGCCAACTCAAGAAGATTATTGCCAATCTGCTACATGGTCTCTCCTGCCTTATCTTTTTTTCAACATTTCACAAGTGAAAAACAAAAAACAAAAGTGAACTGGGCAACAGAAATGGAGAGAGTGAAAACCTGGTTGAGAGGTGATTAAATGACAATACGGGGATGGTTAAGTGGGGATGGCAGGGAGGCTGATAAGGTGTTTAGGAGGAAACAGCGGTGCCAAAAGACAAGAAACAAAGATGTGTACAATTATTAGGAAAATTAAAGTGGGATCAGTTTGTTCAGCTGAAAAAAGTATTAGACAAAAATTATCCATAGATAAATTTTCAAAACAGAACTATTTTTATATGGAATTCTATAAAGTTGAGCAAGGAACAAAAGAGAAGTAGCTTCTGCCCCGATGCTTCTAGAAAGCATTATTAATAATTATTGGGATAAATATAGGTGTTTTAGCAACCAAACCTAGCAACTGGGGAATCACCGCGTGCCATGGGGCACAGCAGAAAGGCCTCAGAAATTTTGCTGTCACATTTAGCAGTTTCCAGCCTCCTGGGTAAGGAACCAGTCTTCTCTCCCTTGCCTGGGACTCTGGAAGCATCTGATTCTGGTTAACGTAAGGGGCATCCTAGAACCAGAAGAATTTCTCAAAGAAAAGGCTGACATGCTCATCCTATATGACAGACCCTGGTGAAAAATGCGCTAGGACTCTCCCGGACCTCCTGAAGAGCTGTCCCATGACCTGGGATAGACACCCTCCCAAACCACCGGAAGAGCTGCCCCGTGACCCACGATGGGCACCCTCCAGGACCCTGGTAAGAGATGTGCCAGGACCCTCTCGGACCATTGTAAGAGCTGCACCCACCAGGACCCCGGTAAGAGCTGCGCCAAGACCCACTATCCCACCCATCGGGCCTCCCCACACCCTGACCAGGAACTCTGGGAGCCACGCAACCCCTCCCTCCTGTACCTTCCCTACCTCCACAAGGGCCCGCTCATCTGGCCAGGGACTCTGGTAGCTGCGTGCCCTCTGGAGCCCACCCTGCCTCTGCGCAGAGCCCTTCTCCTGCCCAGAGACTTCTAGAGCCTAGGGAGTTCTGTGCCAAAGGCAAAGGGTGCCAGGCACTCCCAGAACCATGTGCACCTCCCCCAGCCCTGTTGCTGGATGGGGGTGTCACGTACCGGAGCTGCTCCCACAACCAGAACTCCCTGGCTGGGGTAGCCCCACAAGACCCACACAGGGTCACTCCCTACAAAGATCCAGCAACATTAGAGTGATCCCTCCGGGGTCTAATCTCAGAGAGACACCACCCCAACTCTGAGGACGGCCAGAGGCAACAGTGAAAAACAATCATGAGATGAAATCAAAGAAAAAACTCTGGCAATATGAATAATCAGAGTAGATCAACTCCCCCAAGGAACAATGGGGCAGACACAGCACAAGATCCCATGCACAAACAAATAGCTGAGATGTCAGAAATCAAATTCAAAATCTGGATAGCAGATAAGATCGAATTAGAATTCCAAGCAGAAACCCAGAAGATGTCTCAAGAATTCAACAAATTCAAAGACCAAATGACCAAAGATTTTGACACACTGAGACAAGAAGTTGCAGCCCTCAAAGATCTGAGAAACACAGTAGAATTCCTCAGTAACAGAATGGAGCAAACAGAAGAAAGAATTTCTGACATTGAAGACAAAGCTTTCGAATGCTCCGAAACTCTCAGAGAGGAAGAGAAATGGAGGGCAAAAACATATCACTCTCTCAGAGAGCTCTGGGATAATTCAAAGAAAACCAATATTTGCCTTATAGGCATCCCCGAAAGTGATGAAGTGGCTTGAGAAGGCACAGAGTCTCTTCTCCATAACATTATGAAAGAGAACTTTCCATACATGCCAGGTGATTATGAAATTCAGATTGCAGACAGTTTCAGAACTTCAGCATGACTCAACCCGAAAAAGACATCCCCCAGACACATCATAATCGATTTCACTAAAGTTAATATGAAGGAGAAAATTCTGAAAACAGCCAGATGAAAGAATACCATCACCTACAAGGGCAAGAATATTAGAATAACTGCAGATCTCTCTGCTGAAACTTTTCAGCTAGAAGAAGATGGTTATCAACTTTTAATCTCCTAATACAAAATAACTTTCAACCCAGGATACTATACCCAGCTAAACTGAGTTTCATTTATGAGGGAGAAATTAAATACTTTAATGACATTCACATGTTGAAGAAATATGCCACAACTAAACCAGCTCTCCAGGATATTCTCAGACCTATCCTCCATAAAGACCAGCATAATCCTCCACCACAAAAGTAAAACCACCCAGAAAATTTTGACCAAATTCCAACTTCCACAGTCACAAAAGGATTAAAAATGTCCACTGGACTCACAAAAGGCTTATCAATATTCTCAACTAACGTGAATAGTTTAAATTGTCCTCTGAAGAGGCACAGGTTGGCTGACTGGATACAAAAACTCAAGTCAGATATCTGCTGCATACAAGAATCTCATCTTACATTAAAAGACAAATATAGACTCAAGGTGAAGGGATGGTCATCTATAGTCCAGACAAATGGAAAGCAGATGCAATAGTCTTTAAACCAACCAAAATAAGGAAGGCTAAGGATGGACACTTCATATTTGTTAAAGGTAATACTCAATATGATGAGATCTCAATTATTAATTGAAATCTCAACCAGAACGCGCCTCAATTTATAAGAGAAACTCTAACAGACATGAGCAACTTGATTCCCTCCAGTTCCATAGTAGTTGGAGATTTTAACACCGCTTTAGCAGTGCTGTATAGATCCTCCGAAAAGAAGCTAAGCAAAGAAATCTTAGATTTAAACTTAACCATTCAACATCTGGACTTAACAGACATCTACAGAACATTTCATCCCAACAAAACTGAATACACATTCTTCTCATCAGCCCACGGAACATATTCCAAAATCAACCACATCCTAGGCCACAAATCTAACCTCAGTGAATTTTAAAAAATAGAAATTATTCCTTGCACCTTCTCAGACCATCATGGAATAAAAGTTGAACTCAATAACAACAGGAATCTACATACCCATACAAGAACATGGAAGCTAAATAACCTTATGCCAAAGGATAGATAGGTTACAGATGAGATTAAGAAGAAAATCACCACATTTTTGGAACAAAACAACAATGAAGACATGAATTACTAGAACCTCTGGGATACTACAAAGGCAGTCCTAAGAGGGAAATTTATAGCACTGCAAGCCTTCCTCAAGAAAATGGAAAGAGAAGAAATTAATAACTTAATGGGACATCTCAATCAACTGGAGAAGCAAGAACATTCTAACCCCAAGCCCAGCAGAAGAAAAGAAATAACCAAAACCAGAGCAGAATTAAATGAAATTGAAAACAAAAGAATTATACAACAGATCAATAAATGCAAAAGTTGTTTTTTTGAAAAGGTCAATAAAATAGATAAACCTTTGGCCAACCTAACCAGGAAAAAAAGAGTAAAATCTGTAATTTCATCAATGAGAAATGGTAAAGATGAAATAACAACAGACCCCTCAGAACTTCAAAAAATGCTTAACGAATATTACAAGAAACTTTAGTCTCAGAAATATGAAAATCTGAAAGAAATCAACCAATATTTGGAAGTACGCCACGAAGGAAGACTTAGCCAGAGCAAAGTGGAAATGTTGAAAAGGCCTATACCAAGTTCTGAAATAGCATTAATTATACAAAATCTCCCTAAAAAGAAAAGCCCAGGATCAGGAGGCTTTACATCAGATTTCTACCAAACCTTTAAAGAAGAACTAATACCTATATTACTAAACCTCTTCCAAAATATAGAAA
>CAUYPK010033787.1:0-34079 GCA_963574355.1 Loris lydekkerianus
GGATGCAACTTCTTGTCTCAATGATTCAAAATCTTTGGTCATTTGCTCTTTGAATCTGTTGAATTCTTGAGATAATCTTTGGAATTCTAATTCGATCTTATTTGCTATCCAGGTGCTGAATTCAATTTCTGACACATCAGCTATTTGTTTGTGCATGGGGTCTTGTGCTGTTTCTGCCCCATTGATCCTTGGGGGAGTTGATCTACTCTGATTATTCATATTGCCCGAGTTTTTCCTGTTGATTTCGCCTCATGATTGCTTTTCACCCTTGCCTCTGGTCGTCCTCAGAATTGGGAAGGTGTCTCTCCAAGATTAGACCCCAGCGGGATCACTCTATTGTTGGTGGATCTTTTTAGGGAGTGACCCTGTGTAGTTCCTTTGGGGCTGCTATAGTTAGGGAGTTCTGGTTGTGGAAGCAGCTCTGGTGTGCGACACACCCGGATTGAGCAACAGGGCTGGGGGTGGTGCGCACGGTTCTCTGTGCCTGGCTCCCAGTGACTTTGGCACAGAGAACCCAAGGCTCTAGCAGTCTGTGGCCAGGAGAAGGGCTCTGCGCATAGGCAGGGAGGGCTCCAGAGGGCACGCAGCTACCAGAGTTTCTGGTCAGATGGATGAGCTAGTGTGGAGGCTGGGAGGACACAGGAGGGTTGATGCAGGGTTGCCTGCCTTTCGCAGTTCCTGGTCAGGGAATGTGGAGCCCCGGTGGGTGCCTGTCACCGGTTGGGGGTCGCTGCACACCTCTTATGGAGGTCTGGGCTGCGCCAAGCCCAGGAGTTTGAGGTTGCTATGAGCTGTGACTTCAGGGCACTCTACCCAAGGCAACAGCCCAAGGCTCCATTGTGCCAAAAGTATCTCACTCTGCCTCTAAGGATTAGGGCTGTGAGGCAGTTCAGTCCCCGCCTTTAAGCTGCTCAGTCACTAGGTTACTTTGTCCTGCCTGATCCTTGCTCTGGGACCCTGAGGGCAGAGCTTGCTGGAGCAGTTTTTTCACACAATGGCTTTCACTGAGTCCAGCCCAGTGGCTCATTTTGGGGCCCCAGACAATGCCCAAAGTTCTCCACACTTTTGCTCAAGCTCTCCCCAGGGCAGCTCAACTGAGTGCCAAGTCCAAGAACACCAAAACAGTTCACAGGTAAGGCCTTTCCAGTTTGCAGTCTCACTGCTGCTTGTACTCACGATTGCCGGAGTGATCAGGTCGATCGAACACACGCAGCCACTTGCCAGTTTTCCACTGTTTTTGTCCTCCTCCTGGGGTCCAGAAGTTCCTTGCTGGCTCCCTGTATCCTCAAAGGGATGATCATAGTCAGATCCCACCGGCCAGAGATGTCTGGAGTCTTGTCTCCCCAGACTTGCCGTGCCCAGTTGCAGGGAAGCTGTTACTCAGCCACCATCTTTAATCCTGAGTCTCAGATTTCTCAACTCTGCATCCTGCTAGTCACACAGCCTTGCGCATGCCATTTAACTTTCCTATCCTCAGCGTTCTCCTCTGTCTAATGGATAACAATATCTAATTCCAGCATTGAGAGATACGTGCAGGTACCATGCCTCCTGGATTCTTCTGGTGTCCCACAGTTGTGTTGCCACTCGAATTTTATTTTTCATAGTATGATGAGTTTGTGTATTTGAGAGAACAGTGATGATGGTGAAACATGCCTTAGTAGTTGTCCCTTCTTTTTATAGGTAATAAATAACTTGTTGATTGAATATATCCTGTTCTCATTCTATTAATCTTTAGACTTTTTACATTGTTAGGCAGATCCTGATAGCCATTACACTGTCAGTTTATTAATCTTTGGACATTATTCAAAAAGAAATGAGTTTAACAGAAACTAGCATTAGTCATCTTCTAGTTCTCTCTGTACTGTTTTGATAAAGATTAGGACAGGTGTAATTATTGGCAGTTTACTTTGAAATTCTTATTTTTCTGGAATAAAGTGTAGTAGATTGCACTTCCATGATTTTCCAGAATAGCACAGGTTAAATACCATTAAGATGACTTTCTCCTCACACATGAATAAAAATTGAATTTAAATGACAATAGCAAGGTCATGAATATTTAGTCAAACTTTTGATTTTTTAAAAATATACATAATGCAGTATTGTAAGCTTTAACCAGTTTTCAAAGAGGAACTTCATAAATGAAGAACTGTGAGGATAACTTGCCAAATGTTTTTAATAACTTCGTCAAAAATCCGTAAATCCAGTCCAACTTTTGCAGTGCTCCAACTTTCCCTTGCCACTCCCTCAGTAGGGTCCACGTTTCTTTCCATCACCTCTGTCAGTAAGGAAGCAAAAACATCGTATCTGCCTGTACTTGGTATTATTTTCCTTTGCAGTTTCTCTTGAGACAAAATCATAATGAAAGAGAGAGAGGCAGAATGTATTATATTTTCCCAGAGTATATTAAATTTCTTATAGGTATATCACTTTAATTTCCTTTATATCCTCTAGACATAATTTCTTCTAGGTGTTAGCACATGGACTCTGTTTTCTAGATGACCTAGATAATATATGTAATTTTGTTTTATTGTACCAAGTTATGCTATTAATTTAAGGTAACAAACGGAATAGAAAACCTTTAGGCTTTCCTTTGATCCCTTGTCTGTCTGTAAGGAAATGCTCTTTGAATACCATCTTTTGAAACTGGAAAAGGTACCCCAAAGTCAATGGGGAGTTTTTTCTTTTTTTTATAGGTTTTGCAGAATGTTAAAGGAACAAATAAATGGATGAAAAAATAAATAGGCCGTTTTCTTTATTTAAAGCTTCTAGACCTTAATTCACTCTCTCATAATTAAATTTTATATTTATAAATTTAGGGCACAGAAATCTGTGGAAAGAATTTCTGAAGTTGACCGGGATTTGAATTTGTGGTTAGCGCCAGTTTGAAACCTGGTCCACTTCAGCATGACTCTGCCCAGCAACTTGGTGTGCCTACGTCTCTGTATGTGGCACTGTCCCTTCCCCAATCCACCACTGTGCACGCCTCTCTTCCTTGAAGTTGCACTTGACAGCTCACCCTGTGGGATGGGCAATGAGTCACTCATCTTTGGGCCTGAAGTGATCCTTGCAATGAGGCCAAGCTGGGAATGGCTGTTGTTGGAAGAATAAAAGAATATTAAAGAATCTCTGCAATAAAATGGCTGTCTGTACAGGCTAGAGCTACTAGAAACAAATTTGGTGGTATCTTCCATAGAATGTTCTTTGGCAATATTAACACAATGTAAAGCATTTTTTCCACCATGTCATTTACCTGATTTAATGTCTCCACTGGCAATCAAGTCTTGATTGCCTTCTATTCATTAGCTTTTGATTTAATTAATAAGACTTGTTAAAGAGGCTTCTTCAATGTTTTCCTGTAAACAGCTCTAATTTATTGATTCAGTTTGAATTTTGTAATTATTTTAAGTTATTTACATCAACATTTGAATGATATGTTTTAAGCCTTCATAGTTTAAATCCACAAGAAAATTAGAAGATACATTATTCATTTTATTTTTAATAGAATTGCATGTATCTTCTTTTGATGTTTTTAAAACTTATATTTAATAAGTGAGTTTTACCTTACAATTTAAAGTATTTCAGGCTATGCTAAAGTTTAAAATATATATGCACAAAAGTCAGAGCATTGAAACGTTTCTCAGTGCTACTTTTTCCAAAGGTACCTTTTCCAAACATGGAACCAATGACTCAGCATTTTACTAGGCATTAAAACTGAGGGATCCAGCAGTTGCTGTGTTACTAGATGTGTAGAGAAAAACTAATTAAGAAAGGAGAAAGCACAGTGACTCTTAGGTTAAAGAGTAGTTTGATAATCAATATGATCCTTAATGGGAAACCAGTGAAGCAGTTGGAGAAGAGGAAGATACCATGATTGGGCTGTGCTCAGATTATTAAAGGGTAGTGGATTTTTTTTTTTTTTTTTAAGGTAGTGAATGTTTTAAATATGTTTGCTGGGTACAATAATGTAATTTAGCAAAGCATCCTACAAATTCCAAATTTCAAGGAAATGAAAACTTTACCCACATGCATCAAAAACAAAGAGTCTGCACCTTTAGTTTGAAAAAAGAATATAAATATTTAAACCCAACACGAAAGAAGATGTTGAAAGCCTTATACAATTGTGGCATTTCTGACTTTTTTTTTGGAAATAATAATTTTAATACTTTATTCTGGGCTTATTTTTGCAATTATAAGGAGGAAAATGTCAGTATATTAATAGTATCAGTATCCATTCAGTAAAATATTTTGAGAATATACTCTATGCCAGCAAGGTTCTAGATACAGTTAACAAAACAAAAAGTCCCTTCACTTCTGGGGCTTTGTGCATCACCAATTCTAAGAAAATTTTAGCTTCATATGCTTTAATACCTAAAATCTCAATGTCATTAGCTGTTGTGATGATCATAAACTATAAAAAAGCCTAACAATTCCCAGAGAATTCAGAATCAGAACAAAACCTAGATTTTATTCTTTTATACAGTTCTCATAGAAAATATCAATTTTTGTTCATCACAAAAATGATGCAAATTAATCTTTGAGATTACTTGTAAGGGTTCTGTCTTTAGTTGCATTTAAAGAATGAGTATTGATGCAATTAAAGGCTTTTCTCTTTGCAGTATGTTACAGGGCAGTCATAGTTTCTTGGTGTAAGATTGTGTTTACATGTCTTAACTCTAGGAAGCATGAGGTCCTGCTGTTCCAGAACTTGGTTCACACTGCACACAAGTTAATGCTCTCAAGGGAAATGGAAAGCCTTGCAGGAAGAAGTGTGTGTGTGTGTGTGTGTTTTGGGTGAGGGGAAAATATCTGTAAATGAGAGGAAAATTCCAAGCAGTTCCTGGAATCTGTTACTGGCTTCTTATGGAGCCAGTGATGAGCTCAACTGGGCTGAGGAAAATCCATGCAGATGTCAGCACTGACTGCATCCTAACCTGAAGCCCTGCCAAAGGCCTTCCTTAGTCCTAGAGGACAAAGTGAAGGGCACAAGGTACGGTCTGCAGCTGGACCCCACATACATGGTGATTTTTTTGCCTGCACCTGGGTACCTAAAGCATAAATAGGACTAAAAAAATGAAGGTAATATACTCAGGAGAGGAGGTTGCCAAGCAGAAAAGCAGCATGCCTGTCCTCCCAGCTGAAAACACAGGGAAAAATAAACACAACAGCTCTTAACCTTGAGGAGATGGCACATTGTGGAGCCTTATAATCAGATGCCCTGTCCCATTACTATAACCAGTAATAATGTCTTTCAGCAATCAGTTCAATGAGAAATGTCACTAGGATGGTTGGACTGTGATAAATTGCTTGGCATTTTGAGTTTTGTGCTATGGCATTTTTTTTTTTTTTTTTTTTTTTAAAGCAGGCCAGTTAGATACAGCTTTTCAAAAACATTCAAGTTTTTTATTTCAGACTCAGGCTCTGGATTCTGTGGGCTGTGTGAGTTTTCCTTGGCTGGTTCCTTAACCTCTAAAGATCTTTGGTGGCAATTTAAATTACGGCAAGAAACCATGTTTGACTTAATTAGATTGGCAGAATAAAACACCGATACCACATAGCATAGGTGAAGGGAAGGAGGGCAGGAGTGCTCATTATTTACTATCAGAAGGGCAAATTGGTATCTTGCATGTAAGATGATTCTCTAATATTCATCAAGTTAGAAACTGAAAATGTGTATACCTTTTGACCTTGTACTTTCACATTTAGGAAATTTATCTTACAGACGTATTTTTACATGGATGAAATAACATATACAAGAATATTCATCGTATCATGGTTTATAGTTGCACAAAATTGGGAACAAGCTAAATGCCTATCAGTCAAAGACTAGGAACAAATTTAAATATACTTTACTGATGCAAAGGAACACCCTGTGACTCCTTGTGAGCTTTCAAAAGCAAGAGGCAGTTTTCTTTATAAGAAAGTCACTGAATATATTATTAAATGATAAAAATGTATGGTAGTATACTCTGTGTTCTGTACTGCCATTTGTATATGTGTGTATACACACATTTGTGTATATATATATATATACATATATATATATATATATATATATGTCTGTGTATCTGAAAATATATATAAGCAATGGTAATTGGTAACCTCAGAAGATAGGAATTGGGTGGCTGAAGAAGGCTGTGTCCAGGAGATGTATTTTCTTTTATATCTTACCTTTTTTTTTATGAGCCAAAGTTTTACTAGTTCATTTCTTGCATTAGAAGTACTCTTCGATGACATCTTTGGCCTGAGATTCTTTGCCATAATCCTTGACTACTACACATTTACAGCCAACCACTTTATGGGGTTTCCCCTCTTTGTCAATTTTACAAGGACCTACCCATTCCCTTAGTTTCTGATTGTCATCAACCTTAATTAGGTTGATTTGGTGTTCAGGACCTCCACCAACTTGACATACATAGGGTCGTCACAGTTGGATGCAAGCACACAAAGATGGGCTTGGCACTTGTCTAAGGCCTTGGCAGCTTTGCGGATTCCACGTGGATGAGGGTGGTCTTCAGCACCTCTTGTAAAGCAGTGTAAATGTCCATTACACCACCAGCAGCAATGCCTTCCTTGGCCATGGCGGTGGGTTATGGGTGAAGATGAATCTTGACCTCACCTAAGCCTCTGCCTTCACACTACTTAGCAGCGGCAGGGAAAGAGCTATATCTTACCTTTTTAATATGGTCAGCCCTTCATATTTACAGTTTTCACATTTGTAGATTCAACCAATTTTGAATTGAAAATATTCAGGAAACAAAACAATAAAAAAAAAATAGTAAAAATACTGTGTAACAACTAATTACATAGCATTTACACTGTATTTGGTATGATATGTCATGTAGACATGATTTACATGGTAAGGGAGGCTGCATGTAGGTTATAGGAAGATACTACACCATTTTCTATCAGGGACTTGAGCATCGTGGATTTTGGCATCTGAGGGGGTCCTGGAACCAATCCCTTGAGGATTGTATGTGCGCTTTTTTTTTTTTTTTTTTTTCTCTTTCCTATTTTACTTACCAAACAAACCAAATAAAGTTTGCTGCTGGGCCTATAGTAAAGGTAGAAAATAGAGCACTCAAGAAGACCAATATAGATAGTCATGTCTTTGACTGTTGACAGAATTGACTGAATAAAAAGTTATCTCCGCTGCACAATTCTTACTTTTAATTAGAGCTGACACATATTTAGAATGTGTCTGGAGGGACCATCTGCTTTGGATAGGTCTTGTATAATCTTGTAATAGTGAAATATTCATAACTTTTTTGATGGTATACTATAAAATAAAACACAACCAGACCAAATATAATTTTAGGAGGCTCTAGTAAAAAAGACAAAATAGGGAAAAATGGGAATGAGTGTTGAGAGAGGGAGAGGGCTGAGTGTCAAATTTCTGTCCTTGAGGATTAAGTGATCTCAGCTAAAGAGGGAACATGAAGACATTTCAGCAAAGGAAACAAAGAGGAAGTTGTTGGAGAAACAAAGGAAAAGAATCATTTTGACTGCTTGATTTTTAATTACTCTGTGAATAATTATCAAGCATGGTGATTTTGTGAAACACTACTTTCATTCTGGAAGGAACAGAGCGAATCAGAAAATTACAGTTAAATCTTGACCTCTGCAAGTGTGAATATTCAAAATGTGATTATTTATGATGATGATGTAGAGTTCCCAGCCCAACTGAAATTAATCTTTCTGGAGTGGTGTAATTGAGTCACTGACATTTTCTGTGCAAAAATGCATAAAAGGCAAATTATAAGGAAGACAATTAGAACCATAATGGGCACATATTTTCAAGAATTCACTTCTCCTTTTTTCTTTCATTTCTCACAGGGTAAATGGGAAGTTGGAATCATAATGGGCACATATTTTCAAGAATTCACTTCTCATTTTTTCTCTCATTTTTCACAGAGTAAATGGGAAGTTGGTAGCCCTGAAGGTGATCAGGCTGCAAGAAGAAGAAGGTACACCTTTCACAGCTATCAGGGAAGGTAAGTACTTGTACTTGTTATCTTTGCTTTCGTGCTTGTATGAGGCCTGTAGATATCTAAATATTATATATCTCTGAATATGTGGAGTTTTAAAATTACATGATCATATCTCTTATTGGGTGGTATAAACAGAAATTTAAAAATCAGTACCTCTTGCGATCACATCATGTTCCATTAAATAAGACCATCCTGCTGTATGTATGCTCAGATATGGGAAAAAACTCCTGTGCATTGGTGGTGAGGCTACATCACGAATTGTCTGATTTTGTTTACAGAGGTCTGAATGCATATTAGTTTCACATTACCCTTTATCTATGGCCTTTAAGGAAAATCGTTAAAAATGGGAGAAGGGGATTGTGTTATCTCATTAGGCATTTGAATTTCATCTTTGTTGATTTCTTTCTTGCTGTCCTTTACTGTGTTTTCTATTGGTTTTTCTTATTGATATATAGACACTTTTAACATATTTGGGTCACTTCTGTTTTAATATTTTTTAATTCTGTCATTTTCTAAAAATTCCTTTTATAATGTTATTTGCTAGATAGAAGATTTACTTTTTATGAAACAAGATCAAAATAAAAATCAAATATTTCTTTGTTTTAATTCCCCTTCCTTCCTTCCTTCCTTCCTTCCTTCCTTCCTTCCTTCCTTCCTTCCTTCCTTCCTTCTTTCCTTCTTTCCTTCCTTCCTTCCTTTTCTGAGACAGAGTCTCTCTCTGTCACCCTGGGTAAAGTACCATGGCATCATCATAACTCACAGCAATCTCAAACTCCAGGGCTCAAGCCATCCTCTTGCCCTAGCCTCCTAAGTAGCTGGGACTACAGGTGCCTGTCACAATGCCAGGCTAGTTTTTGTCTATTTTTTTAGTAGAGACGGGATCTTGCTCTTGCTCAGGCTGGTCTTGAACTCCTGAGCTCAAGCAATCCACCCATCTCAGTCTCCCAGAGTGCATGAGCCATTACACGCAGACTGCTTTATTTTTGCATAGAAAAGTATCTCTACTCCCAGAGAATAAAAAGCTTCCTTCATTAATCAGAATGATTTAATTCAGTTTCATAACTTTTAGGATTATTAGCTTTACCTTTACTACATTTTTAAAAGTGCAAATTATCTTTTAACAATGTATTAATTTATGGAGTATAAGGGCAATTTTGTCACATGCATATTTTGTATAGTGGTGAGGTCAAGGCTTTTGGGGTATTCAGCACCCAAATAACATACATTGAATGCACACATGAATTAATTTCTTATCATCCATCCTGGATTCCTTCACCCTTATGAATCTCCACTGTCTGTCTGCCATTCCATGCCCTACATCCATGTGTGCACATTATATAACTCCCACTTATAAGTGAGAGCATGCAGTATTTGACTTTTTATGTTTGGTTTGTTTCATTTAAGATAATTGCCACTGGTGCCATCCACATTTCTGTAAAAGATAGGATTTCATTCTTTTTTATGGCTGAATAGTAAGTATCCCATTGTGCATATACCGCATTTCCTTTATCCAGTCTTTCATTGATGGACGCTTAGGTTGATTCCCTATCTTGGCTATTGTGAATAGTGCTGCAATAAAAATACAAGTGCAGGTATTTTTTTTTTTTTTTTTTTTTTTTTTGGATTTCTTTTCCCTTAAGTAAGTACTCTAGTAGTGATATTACTAGGTATAATGATAGTTCTATGAGAATTTTTCATACCGTTTTCCATGAAGATTGTACTAATTTATATTTCCACCAACAGCATATGAGTTCCTGTTCCTCTGCATCCTTGCCAATATCTATTAGTTTTTGACTTTTTAATAATAGCCATTCTGACTGGTATAAGATGGTATCTCATTGTGGTTTCTATTTCCGTTTCTCTGATGATTAGTCATATTAAGCATCATTTCACATATTGTTTGCCATTGGTATATATTCTTTTGAAAAACATCTATTCATATCCTTTGTCAGCCTTTTAATGGGATTATCTGTTGTTATTGGAGTTGAGTTCCTTGTATATTCTAAATATTAAATCCTCGTCACATGTATATTTTGCGTATATTCTCTCCTGTTCTGCAAGTTGTCTGTTCGCTGTGTTATTTTTTTCTGTGTAGAAAAGATTTTTAGTTTAAGCTCCATTTGTTCATTGTTGTCTTAGTCATGAATTCTTGTAATTTAAGACCTTAGTTTATTTTTACATTGAAGACATCACAGATATTATTCTGCTTATCCATAACATGATAACTCAGTGGTTTGCTACAATAATTTGATTGAGGTATTAATGAACTAAATGTAGTCTGACACTGGTCTGGTTTGCTTCCCAAAATTAGCAATATGATTTACACATTATATTTTTGAAAAATTTTTTCTTTTTTCACTTTCTCAGCTCTCATTTTCCTTTTTAATTCCATTTTAATTTGGTTTCCATCATTTCTTTTTTAGTTGAACCTGTCCTTATAAAGTTCATCACCACCACCTTCTTGCCAAATCAAATATATACCTCTCTGTCTTAATTACCCAACATTTGAGAAGATTGTACATGGTTCAAACATTCTCTTTTGTGACATCAGATTTTCCAAATAGGTAGGTTCTTGTCTTTCTCTTATTCTGGCTCCTCTAAATTTTGAAGGGTTTCAAGATAGGGAAGGGCCTTCCTTTTTCTAGTAAGTATTTTTTCCTAAGTGATTTTGTTCATTTCATGAGTTTAAAGAGCAACTGTGAGCTGACGACTTACATGTGCATCTCGTTGGCTGAGACTGTGCTCCATTTCTATTTGATGTATCCATCTGCCTACTTGGCATCTTCTCTTGAATCCAGTAATGTGTGAAGGGGATAGTACTTCCGTACTGATGAGATTCATTTCAGGAATGCAAGGCTGGTTCAAAAATTGATCATTATGTAATAGTCACTTCAGCTACAACACATCCAAGTGAAGCTCATCGTCCTTCTACCATAACCCAAACCATATTCCCCCTGTGTTAGTTCTGTCAGCATTCAGTGCTCCCTGCACTCAAATCTAGTCTAAGACCAAGACCTGTTAATTACTTCTTTAAATGATACACATACTTGTCCACATTCTCTTTCTTCACTGTCACCCCCTGTCCAGGATTTCATCAGTTCTTCCTTGAACTTCCACAATAGCTTCTTAATTGTACCCCCCACATCTCTTACCTTCTTACTGTCCCTTCTGTGCTCTGTAGACAATGCAGTATTCAGACTAAATCATAGTATGTTCGTTCTTTTTAAGATACCGTGTGATTGATTTCCTGCATAATGCTACATGATTTCCTGTCTCAGGGATTTCAAACAGGCTTTTCCACCTGGTTGGGATGTTCTTTTCAGATGACAGGTATTAGCTTCTCCTTTCAGAGAAGTTTCTTTTGCTCATTCTAGCTAATAGAGCAGCTGACCATTTCACTCTTCTTCACTTGTCATATCACCACCTATTTATCTCCATTATAGTTCTCAGTAGAATCTGGAACAGTTTTCTCCCCACTCTATTAGTAGATAATCTTCGTGAGGTCAGGGACTTTGTTTAATTGTTCACTGCTGTATCTTCAACATCTAGTGTGGCAATCACTATGTAATAGTGAGTAACTAAAGAAAAATTATTAAACTAGAGTCTGTAAATATGACAGAATATTAGATAGACTTTGTGCCCTCAAGGAAGCTGCCTTCCAGGTGGAGATTGCATGTATAGATAACAAGTGAACAAAATGTGGTGGCATATCAATGCCATATCATTTTAAAAAGATCGTAGGCTCTAAGGATATTCCTTCAATAGCGAAAGGAGATAAAGTGGAAGTTGAGTTTCACATTAGGTATAAGCTGGAGAAACAGTAAAGAATAAATTGAGGATGACTTGTATTTCAGACAGGCATGGAAAAGGAGCTGAGACCAGCAATGAAAAGTGCTATGAAAAGGAATAGTTGAGACTAGGAGTTCTCAGTTGGTGAGAGTGGGAGGGTTGGGTGGTTACTGCTGCACAGGAGGTGTTTTTGTTGTCACAGTAATTGGCCGGTACAGCTGGCATTTAGTGGTTGGGAGCAAGGTATTTTGCAATGTGGGGGATAGACTAATGCAGAGGGATAGAAACTACAGCCTGGGACCCACTGCCTATTTTTGTAGATTAAGTTTTTTTTTTCTTTTCTTTTTTTTTTTTTAATTGTTAAATCATAGCTGTGTACATTAGTGCAATCGCCTGTACCCATTCTAAGATGCACCATAGATGTGGCCCCCCCCATTACCCTCCCTCCACCAAAACCTCCCCCCTCCTTTCCCCTTCCTTGGCCCTTTCCCCATAGTCTTACCTGAACACAGCCGTTCGTATTATCTGTGACTTCTCTCTTAGACACAGCTGAGTACTTGTGACAGACTGTATGGTCCCCCAAATGTAAAGTATATGCTTTCTTACCTTTTACAGAAAAAAGTTCTGTAAAGCTGTTTTAAAGAAGTTCTAATACAATGAGTAGTTAGCGCGTGTCCCACAAACCTTTCAAACGTTTTACTAGGTATTAATGAGAGATAAATATCTGTTGGTATTTGTCTGGGCCCATAACCCAACTGTTTCTCATATAAACAAAAAGTATGCTATATTTTAATATGTACCAAATTATTCAGGAATATTATGGTGTATAATCAAGGGGAAATTGTATATCTTTTTTTGTTTAAAACTTTACTACCACTTGTTCACATTTTGGAAAACTGTGTAACCAATGACAACACTGCTTGTATTGCTTAAGTTTCTAATGTAGAATTCCTGATCAGTCTGCCTTGCAATGGTTACATTTACAGAGAGTCTCTATATAGATGTGAGCAGTACTCTTCAGTGTTTTCTGGTATAGTTATGTCTGGCCATTTACATATTTAAAGACCTTATGTTATTACAAATTTCTCTCCCCTAACCTGCACTTAAGAGACAGGATCTTGCATTGCTTCCCAAGTTTGACTGCACAGCACCATCATAGCTCACTGGCTTACTGCAGCCTCAAACTCCTGGACTCAAGTGACCCTTCTGGCTCAGCCTTCCAAGTAACTAGGCCTAGGAGCACCTGGCACCATGCCCAGCTTATTTCTTTACTTTTTGTAAAGACAGGAGTTTTGCAATATTGCCCAGGCTGACCTCAAACTCCTGGCCTCAAGTGATCCTCCTTGCCTCTACCTTCCAAAGTGCTGGCATTACAGGTGTGAGCCACTGCACCTGGCTGACACTTTTTCTTTTTTTGTATTTCACTTACATAAAGGTGGAGATTAATATATTTGAAATTATATGTACCTATGAATATTTGAAATTATGTGTGTGCATTTATCCTATTACACATATCCTATTATGTACGAATTCCATTTCTTAGTAGTAAAGGCAAAAAAAGTAGTAAAAATATTTGTTATGAAGAGGGTATTGCGTATGACATGATTGAAAACCATTGGCTGAGATAGGACAACGGATTCCTGTTAGCCGTGGAGGAAGACGAGGCTAAACCTGCTATTGAATTAGATTATGATAGATCCTGAATGTGAGAGAGGACAGGTGCAAGGGGGGCTGGGCCGAGAAGGAAGCTGAAGGAAAAGGAAACTGGCCAGTGGCAGGATCTGCTAGTGTGTAGGGTGTGCACTAGAATTAACTTGTCTAACTTTGTTCTTGATACTAGTCCTGGTTCAAGGTTAAGAGCAAGTTTATAATGATGTTGGAAGCAAGTGAAGCAGGTCAAATTCAAATTGTTGATGGTCTACTTGTTCACCATCATACTTGGCTGGTGTGAGGCGAGGCCCTTGAGCACATTAATAATTGGTAGGGTCAAGGCCACACCGAGGCAACATGACTTCCTTTTAAGCGAGGCCCTTGAGCACATTAATAATTGGTAGGGTCAAGGCCACACAGAGGCAACATGACTTCCTTTTAAGCCTTTAGATGAACTTAGGAATTGGCCTTCAGCCACAGTTATGTTGTAGAATTGTAGAATGCAGAGCTGTGTAGGTGGAACCTTGTTCCATAGGTTAGAGAGTCTCGAAGACTTAAGCTGTGCATATTAGGAAGAGAAATATGATTATTAGGACATGATATAGATTAGATAATGAGGAAACTGCAAGCTGATAAATCAGTCATTCAAAGTAGTGCAGGTTTAAAATGATGGGTTTGTTGGAAGGCAGTGACAAAAAATGATGTTGTGTAGAAAGAATTGCCAGAGCGAGGCAAATTGTTGGCTGTAAATGATATAGGAAGGAAATATCAATGGTTTTGAGTTTGATAAATGAAAAAATGATGCCAGAAATAGAAATGGGTTTTGATTGCACATAGAATCTTTGTTAATGCTTTATAGTTTGAAAGGCTGTTATACAACTTAATCTTCACATTAGCCTTTTGAAGCTGTTTTTAAAAAAATTTTTTATTTATTTTATTTTATTTTTATTTTTTTATTTTTTGAAGCTTTTTAAAAAATATAACTTACATTGTTTATAGCATCTACATGGAATTAAGGCTTAGAGTAGTTAGACGACTAGTGTCAGGAGTTGAATCTTGTACCTAGATCTTGTTAGATTCCAGAACAGTATCAATACTGACTTTTTGGAGTGATTGGTTTGGGTTGTACAGATTTTGAGCCCCTGAGATCCCTACGTGAAAATGTCTTGTTGGCAAGGTAGGAGTATAGCTCACAAAAGCGTTTAGCATGAGCAGTCTGCACTTGCCATGGTCCTTAAGAACTTGAACAAGTGTAAGATTTTTGTAGAAGAGAACTTTGAGTGAAAACAGGAAGATAGTTGCAAGGTAGTGTTGTGAGGTAGGAACCTCCAGGGATAGTGGAATCAGGAAAGCTGAGTTTTGATCCTAATTTTGTTTTTCATCACTGTACAATATAAGACAAGCCACCTGTATTAGTTTGCTAGGGTTGCTGCAACAAAGTGCTACAGATTGGTTGGTTTAACCAACAGGAATTTATTGTCTCATGGTTCTAAGGCTGGAAATCTGAGAGCAGGGTGTCATGGCTGCCCTCATGAGGGCCGAGAGGGAGGATCTGTGCCAGGCCCTTCTGCTCAGCTTGTAGGTGCCGTGTCTTCTCTCTGTGTCTTCACGTCATCTTTCCTCTGTACCTGTTGGTGTCCACATTTTCTCCTCTTATAAGGACCCCATTTGTATTGGATTGGGGCCCACCTTGTGACCTAATTTTGACTTAATCACCTCTTTAAAAACTCTTATCTCCAAATACAGTCACATTCTGAGGAATTGGGGTGACAATTTCAAAATGAGTTTTCTGGGGGACACAGTTCCACCTGTGACACCACTGGATGGCTTTGGGCCCTAGTAACCCTGCCCTCAGAAAACAGGAGTTGGATCATGCCATCTCTTAGGCACTCTACCTTAGAATTGTGGTTTTGATTTCCCAAGGAATCTTTAAACTCAGATTTTTAAATGTTCTGGAGATCAGGAAATGTTAGATGAATTGTTAAGGCCTGGAAAAACTGGTCACAAAATGACATCGTATTTTCCTTTGAACAGAGGAAATGTCTTGAATAAAAGAAAGGCTGTCCTTCTAATAAAGTTTGACTTCCAAGTGATTTTTAGTGGAGATCAGTGACCCTACCAAAGGAGGAAGAATTAAACTCCGGGTCAGTTTTGGTTCTTTCTTGCCTTCTCCTTCCTACCTTTTTTAGTCCCATTTTTCTGCTATTTATGTGTGGAACCAAAAGGCTGTCATGATTGCTCAGCCTTTTTATCTTTCCTTGTTAATAGTTCTAGAAGTTCATGCCCAAAAACATCTCCATCTAACTAGTGGTAGAACTTGAAATATTTAGGACAAGGGGGAAGATACTTGGAATATGTTCATTTTTATATGCATAAGGAAGGAGCATGGCTTGTTCAGTTGGATGAAACACTTGAATTTGAGTTTCCCTCTCTTCTGCTGTTTTGATCAATTTCTCATTCACAAAATGTCAACAGCAGGAAGAACTCAAAATATGAAAGCACTGTGCACAGTAAAGTAAGTAGTTTTCAAGTGGCTGCTTGCCACTTATGGGCTTATCTAGGAATTTGGATTTCAGAACATAATTTTCACCTAAAGTGGAAATCCTTGCAAGCAACCCTAATATTACCTAGATTCATGTCCAAAGATAGACTTTGAATTTTATCTTATTGTGCTAGAGTGTGCAGGTTCAGGAGCTTTGAAACTCATTCTGTCTTTGATGGCAGCTTAGAGAAATTTGGCAGCAATCCTGAGGACCAGCCTTTCTATTTAATTTCGAGTCCTTGTAGGATATTGCCATGGTCTGAGGTGGTATTCATAAAGGGTCAGGAAATACAGGAAAGGTTGGAAAGGGAATAAATGAATGTTATTAGGTATTCCACATTTAAAACAAAGTGTGTATGTTCTTTTTCTGTGATATTATGTTCTACATGTCTATAAATGTTTTATCTTAAGATTTTCCCAGACAAGGCATAAAAGTAAGGGAAATAATTATTTCCTTTCATGGGTTCTTGAATATCTGATGATTTTCTTAGGTGAGAGTTATGCTTAAAGAGAAAGCTAGGTAACTCTAATAGGAAATAATTTTAGCACAAAAACAGAGAGGTAGATGTATGGACCAGATAGAGAACCAAGAGATGAACCCAGCTGCTTAAAACTTCAGAATCAAGAAATCTGGGGATATAGAAGATTTTTTTTTTAAATATATTTTCTCACTATGTCTAGTCTAAAAGATAAACAAAATAGCTGGTGAATTTGAAATAAACTTTCTGCCCTGTGATGGCAAGGACAGAAATGACCTTCACAGAGTGAGTCTTCTGTGAGTTGGTCAGCCATACCCTGTCCTGCTGTCAATCTAAATCCACCCTTACTCTATGTGCTTCAAGAATGTGTTGTGCATTAAGGGATGTTGGAGCCCATTTGAGTGGCTAGAAAGTGTGCCATCTCACTAATTTTAGACCAGAAAGTCAGTTAGAACTCACGGAAAGCTGAAGCATACTAATATTAAAAACAAACAGAAGACAACAGCAGCTCTGACATCTATAACTATTTACACTACTGTCACGTCCTACCTTTGGCAGAGGCCTGGCTACAACTTAGAATTGCATTTGATGAGAAATAATACATAGGTGAACCATAAACAAGGCTTCCAGTGGAGTTACCCAGGAGTGGCTTAGCCTTAACAAATGGCCTGGCCTTAGACCATCAAACCATCAGCCAATGCAGAGATAATTTCTATTAATACTGCAAAAGGAAAAAAAAAAAAAAAGGCGGGGGGTCATACCAGAAGCAATTTGGTCCAAAGTTAGGGTTTGTGCTTTATGCTCCTGGGATTACAGGTAGCCTTTTCCTGTTTCCCTCTCTTCCTTTCTTTCTTTACCAATTATCATCTGTCTATTACCCTCTGTCTACCTGTATATCTCCCTTCTTCCTTTCCTATCATCTATGTACTAAATGAAGCAGGATGAAGTAATCTACAAGATTAAGGGTATAATAATATTGTATTTAGGAACCAAGCCAGCTTTGACCTCTTTACTTATGCTTGAAATACTTACATTTGTTTATTTCTACAACATAAAACATTTGATTTCTCATGGTATGTGGTGTCCTTCTGAACTCTGATCCTCCTGCCCTGTTTCTCATTTGCCCAAATATAGTGTATTAATTTTTTAAACATTGTATTATGTTTTTCTATTAGAATGCACACCTAGCAAGGGAAATGGCCTAGCTTTGCTTCCTGCAGCATCTCTAGAGCTAGCACGGTGCCTTCATGATCAGGTTCTTACACAGATTCATTAAATGTGCAGATTACACATTTGGATACAATAAGCCAATGATGATGAATTAGAAAGAATGTGAGTTTTAGAACCAGAAAGAAAAGAGAGTACATAGGTAGACCCTGCTACTTACTGGCTGTTCAAATGTGGACAAATGATCAAACTTCTGATAGCTGATTTCCCCATGAGTGATTTTAAATAAGAGTGCATTTTGACCATCAAAGCTAGTTCTTGGGCCCTGTGAGTCATCTGCCTTTTATGTTTGTGAATTCTATTCCCTTTCAATATTGTGAACATTCAAGGTCAAGACAGTCCCAGGGAGGTTTCACTGTAGGTTCAACTTACAAGTTTAAGAAAGTATTCTGATTAGAAAGCTGTCTCTAAGTAATCTTTCTGCTTGTAATTTTCAAGGAAGTATTTGTTCCTACACAAAGGATTTAACATTTTAAGAAAGTGATGTAAATCTTAATCTGAACAAGAGAAAATCCCCGTGAGTTTATGTAGCAAGATCAATAGGTTAGGTCTGTGCTGGTTAGAGACAGAGCACCTGTCCTGGGCCTTCAGTGGGTCTTGGTGAGGGAGAAGAGGGAGGTAGGAACAGGGGAAGAGGGCACGTAGGATCATTTTAATCATGTTGTGTTGATTTGTTAAATGTAACATTTAAAGTAATATTTCAGCTGCATGGAGTGGCTCTCGCCTGTAATCCTAGCAGTTTTTTTTTTTAAATTAAATCATAACTGTGTACATTAATGCATTTATGGGGTACAATGTGCTGATTTTATATATAATTTGGAATGCTTACATCAAACTGGTTAACAGAGCCTTCACCTCAATTAACTGTTGTGTTAAGATATTTATATGAATGGATTAACAAATTGTGGTATATGTATACCATGGAATATTATGCAGTCATAAAAAGATGGAGACTTTACCTTTTTTATGTTTACATGGATGGTGTTGGAACATATTTTTCTTAGTAGAGTATCGCAAGAATGGAAGAAAAGTATCCAATGTACTCAGTAATATTATGAAATCCCAGCACTTTGGAAGGCCAAAGTAAGAGAACTGCTTGAGCTCAAGAGTTCAAGACCAGCCTGAGCAAGAGAGAGACCCATCTCTACTAAAAACAGAAAAAATTAGCCAGGCAGAGTGGTATGTGCCTGTAGTCCCAGCTACTCAGGGGGACTGATGCAGGTGAATTGCTTTAGCCCAGGAGTCTGAGGTTTCAGTGAGCTACAATGACACTACTATACTACTATACTCCACCTGGGCGACAGAGTGAGGCTCTGTCTCAGAAAAAAAAAAAAAACCAAAAAAAAAAAAAAAACCCCAAAAAGCAAAAAAAAAAAAAAAAAAATTCCACAAAATTCATAACTGTTTTTTGGCATTTATTATTTTAATATTATTAAGTGCTCATGATATATAAGTGATTTGCAAACTTTCAACTTCTGAAAGCCCTATCTGCTTTGTAGATGAAGCCAGGTCTGAATTTAGGTGACTAACTTTTCCAAAAGAATATAGAGGCTCTTTTACATAGAGATAGAACCTAATTCTATCTCAGAAAACTCTTGTACATAGAGGTAGAATCTGAAAACTAAGGTAAAGATTTCTTTGCCACATTGCTGTAAAACTACCCAACCACTAGGTGACATCTAGTAATAGAATTAGTGATAATTAAACCTGTTTACTACTTTAGACAGTGTGTTACTGTATCTACTTCCTCTATGCCAAAAACAGGATTTTCCTGGCATTATGTGCTGACTGGGTCCTACACAGTCTAAGCTCTTTACATGAGTCTTTTGTTCTTGGCGGTGGCAGTCCAGATGATTTGGTCTAAATTATGGAAGATGTTTTTAAACTTCTGGACTTGTCTTTTTTCCTTGTGTTGATTTTGTCTTTCATGTTGAAGTCAAGTTAGTAGGTGCATATAAATTTAGAAGCCTTATATCTTCCTGTTGAAGAAACACTCTGCTGTCAGGAAGTAAGTGTCTCTAGTAATGTTTTTTGACCTAAAGTAATTTGTTTCTTTCTCTAAACCAGTGATTTTCAATCTGTGTCCCATGACACACTGGTGTGCTGTGAGAAGATCTTAGATGTGCAAGGAAAAATTTTTAAAGATCAATAATTAAATTATTTTCAGAAGTTCAAAGCACAGTAAGTATATACATAGTTTCACTCTTTTTTTTTTTTTTTTGATCTGCATAATTTAAGTGTGCTGTGGAAGTTTCTAAGTTCAAGTGTGCTGTGAGATAAAAAAGGTTGAAAAAACACGGCTTTAAACCTTTCCTAGATCTGTTGAGATATTCTCGAGTTGAACTAAAATACTTTTTATGATATATCAGAAGCAGATTCAATAAAGTTCAGAGGAGGCCAGACCAACCTTATTTTACTCCAATATATTCATTACTGGTGCTCTGTGAAGTGAACAGCTGTAATACTCCCTGCTTAGCCCCCTTTCTTTAGCAGACCTTTCATCTTCACAGCGTTGTAAGAGGTGCTTTGTTTTATGTGACCTTATCTTGTGGGTGAGCACCTGACTCAAACTAAATCAGCAACATTTTTCCCAATTTTAACTTCAGCCAAGAGTGTTACTCCTTATTCTGTGTTATAAATTATATCTGTATCTATTCTATCTATCTATCCATCCATCTATCTAAAAAGAGGGTTAGGCATGGTGGCTCACACCTATAATACTAGCACTCTGGGAGGCTGAGACGGGTAGATTGCTTGAGCTCACAGGTTCCAGACCAGCCTGAGGGAGAGTGAGACCCTGTCTCTACTAAAAATAGAAAAACTGAGGCAAGAGGATTGTTTGAGCCCAAGAGTTGGAGGTTGCTGTGGGCTATGATGGCCATGGCACTCTACCCAGGGTGAAAGCTTGAGACTATGTCTCAAAAAAAAAAAAAAACCAACAAAAATACACTTGAGACATTTTGGTACCCATGTTTCACATGATGTAGAAGAAGGTCATCTTTAGTTTTCCTCCAGATAGAGTGAAATGTAGGGATACAGTTTTATTTTTCTTCATATTGTTAGTTATCCTGTTAACACTTAGCATTTTATTCATAGATTTGTGTGGGCACTACTAGCAGTGCTCCATGGATTTATTTCTGTACGCTACTCCTATGACCCTGGTCTAACTGTCACTCCTCTGCTTCCACCATTCTGCTCTTACTGTGGCTTTGCAGTATGACCTGCTGTCTGTCATGTTGAGCCGTCCTCCTTTGCTTTTCCATTTCAATGTTGGCAATAGATATTCATGCAACTGTGTCCTACCCTGTGAGTTTTAGAAAGTCAAATTGCCCCCATATCCCTATTATAATTTAGGCTAGAATTGAATTAAACTCAGAAATTAATCTAGGGATAATTGACATCTTTACTAGAAGACATTATTACTCCATGAACTCAGTATTCTTTTATAATTAACTTTAAAAGTTTTGATTGTTAAGTGAAATCCTAAATATTTTATAGGGGTTGTTATACTTGTAATGATGCAGTATTTTCTAATTGACTCTTAGGGGTGTATAAGAATGCTGTTGAATTTTGTAGCATTCTTCTACACCAGTAGAATTTTGTGTTCTCATACAATCTATACTATGTACTATACAAAAGTATGAATTAAATAGGATATAACATATATCGAACATACTATGCAAAATATTATATAGAATATGTGATATATACAAATATAAAAATACGTTGTATCATTATGATACTATATATACTTCAGAAATAAATACAATGTAAAATAGAAATACACCTGTAAGTCAAACATTGCATATATGTGAAAAATATAGCATTTATATTATTCATAGTTATTAACTTTCGTTCTGTGTTTATTTCTTTTTGCAAAGTGTTCTTCCTCTCTCCCCTCCCATATCTTACTTGTTTACATCACATGTTTTTTGAGATGACCAGTTTGAGGCACAGTTAATCTCTGCTTTTCTTTTGTTGTATCTTTTCCTGAACTCTTCCTCTTACCTTACTATTTCCATTTCTTGTTCCTCTGGATGTGTTCTTGTTTCTTTTTTGAGATTCTTGGGTTAATTCTTAGCATTTGTTGCTAGTCTTTCTTGTTTATTGGCAAATGTATTGCAAACTAGAAATTTCCCTCTAAGTACTTGTTTAGCTGTGTTCCAAAATTTTGGCATGTAGTATTTCTTTTTCTCTCAGTTCTACTTTGTAATTTTCCTTATGGTATTCTTTTTAACCCCAAGGTCACTAAATAGCATGTTAGTTAGTTTCCAGGCATATGAGATTAAAAAAAAAAGATTCTGTCGCTGAATTTCAATTTTATTGCATGATGAACATTGTATGATGTTGATTACTTGAAATTTAACACACACACAGTTTTGTGAATATTCCATGTTTTGGCAAAACAATGTATATTCTGTTAGTTATAAATTTTTCTGCATTTATTTGAACTTCTTAATCATGCCATTCAAACCTCCTAGAATCTTTGTTTCTTCTTACTTAATTATAAACTTCCTGAAAGGGTTAGGGTGGGCTTGGTGGTATGTGCCTGTAACGCAGCTGCTTGGGAAGCTGAGGCAGGAGGATTGCTTGAGTCCAGGGGTTGGAGACCAGCCTGGACAACATTGTGGGCTCTGGTTTAAAAAAAAAAATTTCCAGTTATAATGATTGATTTTCACTCTGCAGAATAATGTTTTCTATTGTAATTCCATGTATTCTTAGATGCATATCTAGGCTCATTATCCTTACCTGTTTTGATTATTCCTTTTACCAACATAACATATAACCAAACCCTGAAGCTATGAGAGAGAGAGAAAATTCTAGACGGTACAAACATGAAGGGATTTAGTTACTAATTTGTGAATAGGAAGGGGGGTCATGGGTAACTCTCCGGGTTTTAGCTTGGAAATCTGGGTGAATGATAATTACTATGATAAGACATACAGGTTTTGAGGCCAGAAGGGTTAGAAAAGATGAAATGAGCAAACATTTATTCATTCATTTATTTCCTCATTAAGTAACTATTTACCAAGTGCTTTCTCTATGTGAGGCACTAAACTATGCATATTCAAGAAAGTTTTCAGGGTAGATTGAAGATGAATTTGTCTTAGAACCCCATGAAAGGTTTGCTCATAAAGCATCAGGATGTAAGAGGGCTTGTGATGTACCTTTTTATACATATGTATGCAGAAATTGAATGTGGAGGGATTTATATAGTGTACATTAGAAGTTCAGTTCAAAAAAATAAATCACCAATTGTCTTTAAGAAATTCCAAGCTTATGGGTTAGTTTACCATAATAGGATTTGCAAAATACAACTTTAATCCAAAATAAAAAGAACATTCAATTTGCTATTGTATTTGTAACAATCCTACTTGTTAGCATGAGACTGCACCAATAACAGATTCTCTTCAGAGGTTTAAAGCAGTGTTTCCAACTCCAGTGAGCATGTAACTTGCCTGGAGGCTTGATAAAATGCAAATTACTGGACTCTCCCTCCAGAGGGTCAGGAGGTCTGTAATGAGGACAAGTATCCACATTTAACAAGCTCCTTAGCTGATGATGATGCTAGACCTGCATTTTGAGAACTGCTGCTATAAACTATACTAATTCAAATTATAGGGTGTTAATAAACAAAAACCAGAAAACTGCCTTCCAAGCAAAGAATGGCCATTGAAATACCTAGAGTCTTATTTAGACAGATTTTTTTTTTTTTTCCAGATACTGCAAATTTGCTTTTGAATATATTTAGAAGACTTTTGGGAGGGCTGTATTAGTAATCTAAGGGAAATAGTAATCTTGATAGAAAACATTAAAAACACAACTTTCTTACTTTTTCAGCTGGTCTTATTTTTATGCTGATATAAAGGCTCTTTACATTTTACACCTTAGAGATTCCTCACACAAATTGCAGGTTTAGGATTCCTTCCTAGCTCTTTCTATTATAGAAAAGCCATTTTGTTGATAGTTTCCTGATTTAAGAAAGAGATGGCAGTGAGCACTTGTTCTAAAAATGTTCCCTCTTAACCAAGAAGATAAATATTTACTCATTTTGACTCAGCTAAAGCAATTTTTTTCTCTTCTAGAAATTGTTAGGAACATGCAGAAAGATATGATGGCCTTTAGTTTCTAGAAGCATCTGGAGCATTCTAGGGGAAATTTCCATAACCATCCCTATTCATAAGGAGATTATTTCTGTTCTTCCCTATTTAGGAAAACTCCCTCTGATTTGCTTCCTGCTGACAATGGAAGCAGATTTGAGAAACTATTCAAATTTAATAATAAGATACTCTATGTAGATCAAGACTTGCTTAAATTCAGAACTGCTTTAGGATTAAGAGGTGCAAATAAAACTGAAAATAAGGCTAAAATTGAACCAAGTTTAATTTGAAGGGGGCATGAAGGGAATTAAAAAATACACTGTATATGAACAGATAACAACATTGCCTCTGAGATGAATATTCAGTAGATAATACAATAAATAAGCATATATGTTAGGCTATTATATTTAAGCTATTCCATTAGAAAATTATAACAATTTAAGTGCGAGCAATGTACAATTTATTTTTAATGAAATATCCTGAGTTGACAACTAGATTAAATGGAAAAACATGTAGAAGATTGGAAGAGGGCCACTGTAAATAGAAAAGTACACACTGAAACAGAAATTAAGTGTCATCAAACATGAGGTTGTTGGAAGACCTGGATTTGACCCAACAAGTGAAGAGATCCTGGCTGGTGCAGAATGAGAGTGTGGAGACAAACAAGGCTAGTAAACAGACAGTGCAGGGGCTCAAGACCCACAAACCTGGAAGGACGTCAGTATTTCCTAGAATGAAATGCAACTATGATGTTGGATGACTATATTCAGTGATTATATCTGATATTTTTTCTCACCAACTTACCAACTGATCTAATAATCCCTTATCAAAATACTAATAGTCTTTGCTCAGTATGAATTGTTGATACTAAGCCTAGGTTGGCAGCTAGTGATACCGCCAGTCTTTTCTAAATATTTGTTAACTACTTGGTTGATTTAATTGTTCTGGAATTTGACTTTATCAGCTTCTCATATTTATATCCCATTCTTTCCTTCTCTTTGAAAACCAGAATAACATTTTCTAGTCTTAAGCTATGGTTAGTATAAAATGCATGTGGAAACCATGATGAGACACCTCTCAGGTATTAGGATGGAAAAAATGATAGAGATTGACCACATCACGTGTTGGTGAGGAGGTGGAGGGACTGATATTCAAAATACACAGCTGGCTGGAATATAAACTGACTAAAACCACTTTGAAAAACAGTCTGGTAGTTTCTTAAAAACGAAATCTTACCATACGATTCAACCATTCTCCTCTAAGGCATTTACCTGAGATAAGCGAAAACATACATACACACAAATGGTGTGTGTGTAAAAGTTCGTAGCAGCTTTATTTGTAATAGCCAGACACTGGAAATAATCAATGTCCACTATTAAGTATATTGGTAAACAAAGTGTGGTACATTTCTGCAATGGGTTACTACTTAGTGATTTAAAAGAAAGAACTAAAAAGCTTCTTCACAGCCAAGGATACCATCGAAAGAGCAAATAGACAACCAACAGAATGGGAGAAAATAATTCATATGTTGTCCATCTGATAAAGGATTGATAATCAGAATCTACAAAGAACTCAAGCAAATCTGCAAGAAACAAGCAAACAACCCTATGAAAAAGTGGATGAAACTTTTCAAATGAAGACATACTAGTGGCCAGGAAACTCATGAAAAAAGGCTCAGTGTCTCTAATCATTAGGGAAATGCAAATCAAAACCACAGTGAGACATCACCTAACTCCAATGAGAATGGTTTGTATTAAAAAGTCCCCCCAAACAGATGCTGGCATGGATGCAGAGAAAAATGAACTCTTCAGCATTGTTGGTGGGGCTGCAGACTAGCACAACCTCTATGGAAAGTTGCACAGAGAAACCTCAAAGTACTTAAAGCAGACCTACTATTTGATCCAGTAATGCCACAACTGGGCATGTACCCAAAGGAAAAGATGTGGACCCAACCCAAGTGCCCACGAATATGTGAGTGAATGAATAAAATTAGGTGTTTCCATACCCAGGAGGACTACCCAGCTATAAAAAAAATGGTGATCTAGTATGCTCTGTTGCAATCTGGATGCAACTAGAGATCATTCTTCTAAGTGAAACATCACAAGAAGGGAGAAACAAGAACACGTACTGTACTCAATACCAAATTGGAACTAATTGATCAATACTTATGTGCATGTTAGGAAGTAAATCTCAATGAAAATCAAATGGGGGGAAGAGGAGATGGGTAAACTTATACCCTCTGGTTACAGTGCACAGGATCTGGGTGAAGGGCACACTTACAACTTTGACTCAATTTGTACAAAAACAAAGTATATAAACAAAACATGTGTCCCCCCAATATTCTGAAATAGAAAAAGAACTAGTGATATATGTGATAGTGTGAATGAACCTTAGAATAAGTATGCTAAATAAATGAGTCAGAGGGGAAAAAAGAGTATATGCTCTATTATTCTATGCATTTAAAATTCTGAATACTATGAAAAAAATCTATTGTGAGCAGAAAAGAGTTAATTAGTTTCTGGTGCCAGGGAGGTGCTACAAAGGGACACAAGAAAACTTTTTGTTTCTGATGATGATTTAACCGGTATATAGGTACATAGGAATCAAAATTTTATGCATGTGATCTATTGTATGTCAGTTATGCCTCAGTAAAGCTGAATACAAAGTAAAAGCATCTAGAACCTTTCACAATTAGCATCAAGAAGAGACAGAAAGTATGTCAGCCAATTATGTTTAGGTGGCCCCAACAGCACATTTAAGCAAAGAAAACACAAGGGTTCTGGTTTCCCTGCTCAGGTTGGCTTCCCCTGTATTTTTAGCAAACTAGTGGCTGTCACGCGAGGTAAATTTTATGATGATCACAGAGCTTTGGTATGATGATAGCCACAGAAGCAAATGACTAAGTAAGATTATTACAGTGGTAAAAATAGCACTGGATTAAGAAAAAGAAGATCCAAATTCCATTTGGAGCTTCCTCTTACATGTTACCAGTGAGCCGCTGGTGTTGGACTGGGTGACCCTCTTTGGAGTGCTCTGAAATTTGACGGGCATATATTCTAACCGATTATTCAATAGAAACAGACTTGTGTGAAAACCCTTCTTGCATATCATCTGCTGTTTGGACCTGAGTGTATTCTTTTTCAAGGGCTCTTAAACCTGTAGTCCTTATTTCATCTGAAGATTCTGAGGCTCAAGTGAAGATATTCTGAAGGTCTGAGGCTAGGCCCAGGAATCTGCATTTTTAAAATAGGCAGTATTATGCAGAGGGGCTGAAGACCATGCTTTAATCCTCTATCCAGACAATAAAAAGAACATCTCTATCATTTCTCCAGATCACAGACTATTGAGTCTACTAAACATCGTCTGAACACTATAGTAGGTTAAATTATAGGACGAGACTTTCAATCTCATATCCCTGCAGGAGGAACAAATTTTGAGCCATTTGTATTGTTTTACGAAGTCATTAAAGGTTTATGAAGACATTGTTTTACAGTGTCAGCCAAAAATAGAGACATTTTATCACATTTATTGCTCTATCATTAGCCTTTGGGTCTATAGATTATTGAAATAATTGCAATATCATAGGATGTACCCCCCAGTCTGCATCTGCTATAAATTACCCTGTAGGCATAATAACCTTGATCAACCTGTACCCTAGCAATTCAGGCTCATATGTGGGTTGGTTAAGGCACTGAGTACCCTAAGTACAGATTCCAGAACATGTTAGAAATAACCATTACAAGATGTTCTGGAATTGAGCTATAATATTAGACTAACAGATATTGGCAGGCATTCTTTTATTTGATGAAACAAATAAGGCATTGGAATTTATTGTACTATTTAGTAGGGGGGGAAGGCAAAAACTTGTATAGAGAAAACAAAGCCCTCTTTTGCTTTTAACAGAGGAGCTAAAATAAGAACCTTGCAAAGAGGGCTGCTCACTGTCTTGGGCAATTTACAGTCATCGTGACCTCAGCATTGTCTTGATTTACTTTGTAGGTGTGCAACCTGTGGCTCCAGGGCTACATGCTGATTTGAGGAAGATTTTTTTGCTTATCTGTGGTGTCGAATATCACAAGAAGTATGCATGGATCTTTTTAGTGCTAATCAGCTTTTGTTAGTTTTTGTGCATTTAATGTGTGGCCCAAGACAACTCTTACTCCAATATGTGGCAGAGAAAAAAAAGGTTGGACACCCCTACTTTTTCCTCTTCTTTGCTCTCCCCCAGCCCACGCCTCAGCCAGTCAATTGCAATGTCCTTACTGAATTTCTTCTTGTTCCCTTCTCTCCCTTACCTCTCACCTGACCATCTTCCAGGGACATGCGAACGCTGTGTAGTGAGGTGTTCAGACCATCAGCATTGCGTCTCCTCGGAATATGTTAGAAATGTAAATTGAAACATCCCTCTATAGGTGTCCTGAGTCAGAGATTCTGGGGACCGAGCCCAGCAACTTCTGGTTTAACAAACCCTCCAAGTGTTTCTGATTCATGCTGAAGGCTGAGAACTCTGCTCTAACCATTCTCCCGCACACCAGGCTCTCTTCCCAGCCACAACTGTTTTGCCCACCACTGCCATACAAAGCTTTCCAAGCACAGATATGGTCATGTTCCTCCCTCAACCTTTCTCCTTAACCTCCTCCTTCAACCTTCCTCACTATTAATACCAGTAAACCGCAGCCCTTCCGGAGCCCCTTGTGTGTGCTGGGCTGTGCAGCTCCCAGCTGGGCACAGTAAATATTTCAGGAATGTGTGATGAGTGGGTGTGTGGCCACCTTCTCTTTTGTGGTGTCAGGTTGCAGTGGCCTTATTCCTGGTTCTGAGCCCAAGCTGCACATTAGTTAGAGCCGCCCAGGAGCTTCATAAAGTATCCACTCAAGAGTCATTACCTAGGGATCTCTCCTGGTATGGTCTAGAATCACATTTTTTTTTTTTTTTTTAACTGTTGGGATTTATTGAGGGTACACAGAATCAGGTTACATTGGTTGCTTTTGTTAGATAAGGACCCTCTTATATTTGTGTCCCTCCCCCCAAATGTGTACCACACCCCTTGACCCCCACCCCCTCCCTCCTTCCCTTTCTCAGCTCTCCCATCCCCCTAGCCCCCACTGTGTTCTAGGCTTTTGATTGTCCTCATATCAGAATTGAGGATGTAGGATTCTTATTTGAATCACATTTTTAAAAATCTCCCTGAGGCGATGATGTGAAACTGGGACACCAATCTCTCTGCCTTCTGCTTTCCTGGCCTGTTTATTTTACAGCTGGGGTCACTTCGTACCCAGCTGCAGTGGCCACTGCCCTAGCAAGGCTCTATCATCCTTCTTGTGCTTAGACAAAGGAATGTAAGGGACCATGGGCAGCAACCAGGCTGATTCAGTGTCAGTGGTGCTTATGTTTCTGCCTCACTTCCATCTTGAGTTTAGAACCGCCCTGGCCTTTCCACAGTCCCTTTCTTGTTTTTTTGTGACAGAGTCTCACTTTGTCACCTTTTGTAGAGTGCTGTGACATCATAGCTCACAGAACCTCAAACTCCTGGGTTCAAGCAATTGTCTTATCTCAGTCTCCTGAGCAGCTGGGACTACAGGTACCCACGACAACGCCTGGCTGTTTTTACAGACAAAGTCTCACTCTGGCTCAGGCTGGTCTCGAACTTCTAAGCTGGGGCAATCCACCTGCCTTGGCCTCTCAGAGGTCTAGGATTACAGGCGTGAGCCACCCCACTGTGCCTGGCTTTCCATAGCCACTTTCTACATAGCAGCCAGGATAAGCTTGTTTAAATCCACATCAGATCAGGGCACAGCTCTGCCCAGAGTCCTCCAGTGGGCTTCCCATCTCATTGAGAGTAAAACAGAAGTTCATTGGATGACGCGTATTTCCTCTCCTCTTCCCTCTCCCTCATGTGTTCATTCACCCAACCACTCTCTCACCTTTGCAGTGGTTACTCTGCTTTTGTTCCAGGAACAACTCTGCTCCAGCCATGCTGACTGCCCCACCGTGTCTGCAGTGTTTTGTTCCAGGGGCGACTCTGCTCCAGCCATCCCGACTGCCCCACTCTGTCTTCGGCAACCCTGGGGCCAGCCTTTGCACTAGCTCCTCTGTCTGGAAACATCCTCCTCTGCTTAGCCACATACCTCCCTTCCTTACCTCTTCCAGATCATGACTTGCATGTCACTCTAACTTGCAGGCACATTCTCCCAGTGCCCTTTCTTTGCTGTATTTATTGACAGTTTGGTGTCTGCCTCTAAATGCAAACTCTATGGACAAGGGCTCGTCGCTCTTGTTCACTGCTGTGTCCCCAGTACCTAGAACAGTATCTGGCACATAGAAGGTGCTCAATGAATGTCGATAAAATCGATGATGCCTGACCCCCGTGGTCAGACTGCCAATCTCATGTCCACTGTAGACTCTGAGCCTTATTCCCTGTGCTCACCTTCCTGCTTTGGTTCCCTCCCCTCTATCCCAGGGCATTTAAGATTGGATGCCTGCTTTTCTCTAGCCAGACCTTGCAGGAGCTGGGGAGCTGCTCTGAGCACCACTTGTGCCTATGGCCTCACCTCCTAGTCCTGCCTCACCTCTGCCTTGTGTCCTCTGCTAGCCTTGCCTCTATTGATCATTGTCCTCAACAGCTGCCCATTGCCAGGGGCCAGACAAAGTGTGTGACATTCTGATGGAAAACACCGTGGGCAGGTCTCCTGTCCATATTCTTGGTCTGTCCCATTTATCTCTTGAGCTCTCTAACCTTGTTTTTCAATAGAAGATCTGTTATGTAATGGAAACATTCAACCAAGATCCATCATTGTTATCTATTTATCTATCTGTCTGTCCTCCATGCCTCTTGAATGTGAGGTCTGAGATGGCAGAGATTTTTGCCATTTTTTTGTTGATTGCTCTTTCTCTGGTGCCCAGGACAGACACTGGCCCATCGTAGTCACACAGCACATAAATATTTTTTGAATGAATGAATGACTTCCACTGTTATTGCTCAGGGATGCTGCTGCCACCACTGAGTTCTCAAGAATGAAAATTAAATAAGAAAAATCAATACAAAGCTGGGGTTCCATTTGAGAGAAGTTTCTGAATGAATAGTCATATTCTTGACTAGTTCTTTATCATACAAACCCATTCTTTCATGGTCCTAAAAAGGGAGTGAGCATGAAGTTAATCAAAATTGTGCATAAGTCGCTTTAGAAATGCGAATTAAGGCATAAAATAACATAGATGGAGTTTTGCAGCCATGTATTACGAAGTCAACAGCATCCATTTCAAAACTTTAAAAACTGGCATCTAAAAGTTCCCAAATATCCAGATTTTAGATGAGCTATGCAAGCAGATATGTAATTGGCATTTTTAGTTTTTCATGGCAAGACCCAACTTTAAGGAAATCAGAACAACAATTGTGAAGCAAGTTATCTTCTCTTAAATTGAAAAACATGGCAGTTTTTGATGTTTCTCTATGATGGTATTTTCCAGGTCATAACAGCCTTGGGGGGGAAAAAGTCAAAACAAAACATCTGCAGCTTCTGGTGGTCACAGAAGTGCTGGTTTGGTTCTCCCTCTGGCCTTGGACAGGAATGACACTAAGGACAATGTCTGTCATTTGGGGGCCCTGTGCCAGGGACATACATGCATGCTCTCACTTGGTTATACCAGTTGCCTAGTGAGGAAGAAGTCATTATCCTCATATAAAGATGAATACTGATCCAGTTCTGGCCACTTATTCAGAATAATTGAAACCAGGATCTTGAAGAGTCCATTGCAACTTTATTCACAATAGCCAAGATGTGGAAACAACCTAAATGTTTAGCCACAGATGAATGGATAAAGAGAATGTGGTATACACACACGGTGGAATCCTATTCAGTCCTAAAAAGAAGGAAATTCTGAATTATGACAACACAGACGAACTTTGACAACATGACGCTAAGTAAAATAACCCAGTTTCAGAAAGACAAATCCTGCATGATCCACTTCTATGAAGTATCTGAAATAGTCAAATCTGTAAAGCCAGAGTGGAATAGTGGTTGCCGGGGACTGAGGGAGGGGGAAATAGAGAGTTACTAATCTGTGTGCACATAATTTCATTTATGAAAGAGGAATATGCTCCAGAGATCTGGTAAGGAATATTGTGTCCATTGTCACAATGCAGACAAATTTGTAAAGTGGGTAGATCTCATGTTAAGTGTTCTTACCATAATAAAATAAAACTAAAGTAAAAATAAAGATTAAAAACCCCAGTAGTTCAGCAGAATCTACGCGACTATTAGGTAGGAATCAGTAGACCTTTCTCCCTTCTGCCCTGGTCCCTGGCTTCCAGGCTCCCCCACCTCCCAGTCTCTTCCCCTTCTTTGGTGTTTGCCTGACTCTGCCCGTGGCAGTGGATGAGCTGATGCCAAAGTACAAGTATCAAGTAAGTGTGAAACATATTGTACCAAAAAAATCATTTGTTGTTTATCCTAAATACAAATTTTAACTGGATGTCCTTTATATGAAAAATCTGATGATCCTGCTTCCAGTATCTCCTCTGAAAGAATTGTTATTTTCATTTCTGAGATGGCTTAATTAAGAATGAAGAATGCTCAGGAAAGTGTAGGAAGTACTTTACTCCTTCTTACTCTACGATTTCTTCTACTTCATTGGCCTATTTCTCCCTCAGTATTGATCAGCAGAAGGGGAGGGGGAGGATTGTTCTACACATCTCTCCCCCTCCCTCCCCTCCCTTCCTTATTCAGCACCTTCACAAAGAGGCCCCAGCTGTCCGGGCTGTCCACAGCAAACTGGGCCGCACCCAGAGGAGCTGAGAAGGGCAGGGCAGGGGTGGATTACCTCGCAGCAATGTCTGACCAGCCCCGACTAGGAAACAATGCAATTCTTCAATATTTGCAGACTCTGTATTTGAAATTCACCTACTCGCTAAAATTTGTTTGTAATTCTAAATCCAATAGTCGTCATGGTGCCTTCATGGTCATTCACAAGCAAGCATAGAGTGGCAAAAAACTGGAGTCACTCAACACACGCATTCCCAGCAGACACGGAATGCGGTGGCGCTCTACCCTCTTGTTTTACGCCCTCATACTGTAAACAAGTATACTTAGTGCCATGGTTTTTGCAATTTTTGCTTTTTTGTTGGTAATTTTGCTATTTAAAATGGCTTCACGTGTGTCACTAACATGCTGTCTGGTGTTCTAAGTGTCAGAGGCTGTGTGATGAGCTTTACTGAGAAAAAAATGCCTGCATTAGAGAAGCTTCATTCAGGCCTGAGTCACAGAACTGCTGGCCAGTAGTTCAGTATTAGTGAATCAACTCTATTTATTTAATATGGTGTCCTTGAACAGAAACACACATAAAACAAGATTGTGTACTGATCTGTTGATGAAAACATGACCTAAGGCTTGCAGGAACCTAACCTATATGTCCACGAGGTGTCATTGTTCAGAATTCTTGAATTCAGTGTTTCCAGCAATTTCGTGGAACATAACTACTGTGATTAATGTAAATTGATGTGTATCTTATAGATACTTCTCAGGTGTAGGATTGTGACAAGCAATTCATCAGGCTAGTGTGTACAACATGGGGTCATGGAACTGGATTCTAAAACGCTTTTCTCAAAAGAGGTACCATCCTGGCAGATTATGACATCAGGCGAGAGAGACAGGCTGTGAATGGAGCTGCTACTTTTCTACATATTGAAGATGATCCTTCTGAGAAAATACCAGCACCCAGCATTCCTGCTTCTGGCATTTGGTCTCCTTTAAAAAATTAATTTTCATTCCTACTTTTTTTTTGTATATTAACTTTTTTTATTGTTAAATCATAGCTGTGTACATTAGTGCAATCTAAGGCAACAATGTGCTGGTTTCATATACAATCTGAAATATTCCCATCAAACTGTTCAACGTAGCCTTCATGGCATTTTTTTAGTTGTTGTATATAGACATTTGTATTCTGCATTTAGTAAGTTTCGCCTGTACCCATTCTAAAATGCACTGTAGGTGTGGCCCCACCCATTACCCTCCCTCCACCCTAACTCCCCCCTCCCTTCCCCTTCCTTGGCTCTTTCCCCATATTCTTGTGCTATAGTTGGGTTATAGCCTTCATGTAAAAGCTATAAATTAGCTTCATAGTAGGACTGAGTACATTGGATACTTTTTCTTCCATGCCTGAGATGCTTTGCTAAGAAGAATATGTTCCAGCTCCATCCATGTAAACATGAAAGAGGTAAAGTCTCCATCTTTCTTTAAGGTTGCATAATATTCCATGGTATACATGTACCACAATTTGCTAGTCCATTCGTGGGTCGATGGGCACT
>CAUYPK010033788.1:0-22148 GCA_963574355.1 Loris lydekkerianus
TGGGGTTAGGTGATATCTCAAAGTAGTTTTGATTTGCATTTCTCTGATGATTAAGGATGATGAGCTTTTTTTCATGTGTTTGTAGATTTTGCATCTGTCTTCTTTAGAGAAGTTTCTCTTTAAGTCCCTTGACCACCCTGAAATGAGGTCACATGTTCTTTTCTTGCTAATAAATTTGAGTTCTCTGTGTATTCTGGTTATTAGACCTTTATCAGAGGTATAACCTGCAAATATTTTCTCCCATTGTGAGGGCTGTCTGCTTGCTTTACTCACTATGTTCTTGGCTGTGCAGAAGCTTTTTAGTTTGATCAGGTCCCAGTAGTGTATTTTTGATACTGAAAAGCCCTTCTTTCCAAGTCAAGTTCCATAGGACTATGTCCACACAGAGGAGGCATCATTCTCAAAGACACACAATAATAAGTAAATAACACCTAAACAGAAACTCTGTTCATGTTTCTACCCTTGCCTCTTACAGTCTATTTCTAAGCAGACCTAAGGGGTCCTTTGTAAATCAATCACATCCCTCCTCTGTTAAAAATCTTCCTATGTCTCCCAAATCACTCAGAGTCAAAACCAAAGTCCTTAATTTGGACTGCAAGGCCCTGTGTGATCTGTCTTCCCAAAACCTCTCTGACACCACAGTACTCTACCAAGGGCAATAAAGTGAGACTGTCGAAAGAAAGAAAGAAAGAAAGAGAGAGAGAGAGAGAGAGAGAGAGAGAGAGAGAGAGAGAGAAAGAAAGAAAGAAAGAAAGAAAAGAAAAGTTCTTCTGAATCTTGATCTAGAGAAGTGGGAAAGAGAAAAGATCTGTGATGTCACTGGCATTGCAGAGAACAATTTCCTTTTCCTTTTTTTTGAGACAGAGTTTCACAGCACACAGAGCATCACAGCTCACAGAAACTTCTAACTCATGGGCTTAAGCGATTCTCTTGCCTCAGCCTCCCGAGTAGCTGGGACTATAGGCACTGGCCAAACGTCCAGCTGTTTTTTGTTGCATTGCTGTTTAGCTGGCCCAGGCCGGGTTCAAATCCACCAGCCTTGGTGTATGTGGCTGGTGCTATCACCACTGTGCTATAGGCGCCGAGCCTGCAGAGAACAATTTCACTTCCAAATTTTTTTCCATCAATGCATCACTCACTCATGATTCAAAGTCCTCAGAGTAGGCCAAATTTGGGTCAAGTGCCCACACTATATCTATACCAGGGTGAGGTAATGAGAAAAAATGTGGCTCTTTCAGTTTTTATTATGGGAGACAGTAGTGGAAAGCAGGTGTTAGGATTTTCCCTCTTGCCAAGACTACACACAGTGGAAAGTATGAAATTGGATAGCCCCCAAACAACTGTCATGCTTTTAGGCAATGAAGTGGGAGCCTCAGTCTGAAGCAATTGCTTAACATGTCCATGAGGAAAGTGGAAAGGGAGGTGGTGAGGTCCTGAAGGGTATTGGCTGGTATGTCATCTTTGCTGGAAATTCAAAGCTAAAACAATATCAAGTGTGAAAACTAATCAAGTAATAGTTATACCCTTCTGTGGGAAGCAGGAAGGCCACAGAATCCACCTGTCACCATGTTGAAGATGAATTTCTTCCAGGAATTTTTTCTTTTCTTTAAAAATGTTTGAGCAGAGGTCATGACATTGTATTAGCTGAATATGGGATAAATGTGAGGTCATGAGAGTTTCTGAGTTAAAGATGAAATGAGTCCAGCTGGAGGTCACAAGATTGTCCTAGACAAAGATGAGATTGATCAGAACATTTTAAAGTTCTTTATTTCTGCTCAGAAGGCAGATGCTGGTATTCTGAGACTGGTATTGGAGTCTGCCAGTCACTTCATTTGCTGAAAGATTAATAAACTTCTTTCCCTCTCTTCAAAACAAACAAACAAACAAACAAAAACCTCAAATTAAAAATAAATTATGGCTGGGAGCAGTGGCTCATAAATGTACTCCTAGCAGTCTGGGAGATTTAGGAAGGTGGATTGCTTGAGCTCAGGAGTTCAAGGCCAGCCTGAGCAAGAATGAGACTTCATCTGTACTAAATAGAAAACAAAAAACTAAAAACTAAAAACCTAACCAGATATGGTGGTGGGCACCTGTAGTCCTAGATACAGGGGAGGCTGAAGCAGGAAGATCACTTGAGCCCAAGAATTTGACACTGTTGTGAGCTATGATAATGCCACGACACTTAATCCCAAGGTGACAGAGTGAGACCCTGTCTCAAAATAAATAAATAAATAAATAAATAAATAAATAAATAAATAAAATTATTTAAAATCCTGAATATCAGGGATCCAGAATTAAATTTCTTTTTCTTTATCTTAATTTTTTTATTAAGTAACTGTGTACATTGATGCATTTATCAGGTGCAATTTGCTTATTTTATATAAAATTTGGAAAGCTTATATCAAACTGGTTACCATAGCCTTCACCTCACTTACTTAATTATAGTGTCAAGACTTTTATACTATACTCTTTTTTTTTTTTTTACATATACATGTATTTATTAGGTTTCCATTTTTTTGCCTTCACAACATTAAAAAGGCTTAAAATTTAATGACAATAACAATGTTTAAGATAAGGACTAGAAACAAAAACCTCATGAAGAACGAATGAACATAAATACAATCAGAAAAGGAATCAGACAATTGAGTATATTATACTCTTAATAGATTTGACATATACCCTTGCAATATGCATCAGAGGTGACGTCCACTGATTGCCCTCCCTGCACCCAGCCTCCCCCCTTCTCTCTCCTCACTCTTCTTCCCACCTTCATCCTGGACTATAGTTGTGTTTTATCTTTCATATGAAAGTGAATGAAATGATCATATATTGATTTCATAATAATACTCAGTACATTGGACATTTTTCCTTCCATTCTTGAGACACTTTACTGAGAAGAATATGTTCCAACTCCATCCAGGTAAACATAAAAGAGGTAAGGTTGCCATCTTTTTATGGCTGCATAATATTCCATGTTATACATATACCACAGCTTATTAATCTATTCATGGGTTGATGGGCACTTGGGCTTCTTCCATGACTTGGCAGTTATGAATTGGGCTGCAATAAACATTCTGGTGCAAATATCTTTGTTGTAAAATGATTTTTGCTCCTCTGGATATATACCTACTAGAGGAATTGCAGTATCAAACAGCAAGTCTACTTTTTTACTCCCCTTACTTAGGTAGCCTTTATTTAACAGTCTGAAGAATAATTATTGAAGTTCAAGGACCATATATATATTAATATCTTTTCTAACAAAAAAGAAAAATATTCATTTCATAACTAAGATAGCCAAAATTTCTCTTTTGGCTAGTCAGGTAACTCCCAAGCTAGTAAGAACTCCTCCTGGAACTTCATCTAGTCTTCTTCAGGGAACAGAACTGGTGCAGTCAAGGGTACTTTTATCTTACTGCATAGGTATGAAAACATTGCCTAAAAAAATTGGCAGATTGAATTAATAAATGGAATGATGAGAAAACATCCTTAGACATACTAAGAGCTAAATAGGATACATATCTTAATAAGTTTCATTTAAGGTTTCTTTGGAATCCTAAGTTTATAAGTTTTTAAACACATATAAGTTTATTTTTTTAAATAAAACTGTGATTACATATTTTGGCTCAAAAGTATGCTTTCACATTATGTATCTCATTTCTCATCCTTAAGCAACGTTTGGTATAGAGGATATGGGATTCTTTCTGTAGCTTTTGTATCTTTATTTTTGTTTCTTCTAGCCTTATCAATTAAAATTCCACCTTTCCATCATTGAGTCTCTCTTCAACAACTGGAATTAACCATTCCTTTTCTGTTACCCAGCAAATATTTACATTCTACCTAACTTAAAGCTCCAAAACACTAGACTTCCCGGGCCAGCATTCTAAAAAATCTTTACATAAAATGAAGCCCTCACAACCTTCTACAGCAAGAGTTTAAAAAAGAAGTTACAGTCATCTGAAGTCAACATAAGACCTTTTCTGGAAAATACTGGAGAATATGCCATGCAGATAACACAAAGGAGGACTGGACACAGTTGCTGGGGCATTTGACTAAAAGTCTCTTAAGTTACAATTATCTCACTCTTTTTAACAATTTCTGTCTACGGTTTCTTCTTCTTCTCCAGTGTCACATACCGTTTGGTAAACAGCAGCTGAAGACTCTGTTGGGTTTCTATTTTATGTGCAGCACCAAGTCTCTGTCAAAGTAGACTTCATGGCTGTATGTCACATCCCATGACTCTACTAGTGGAATGCTTTTAAGTAAAGTTCCATATTCATTACAGTGAAAGTACAGGTGAGCTTTTACTTCAGCATCTATCTGAGTAACAGCTACCACAGAAAGCAAATCCAACTCATCTTCATAATCCACAATTTTAAGTCTTCTGTTCTGGGTCGTCACCCAGAAGGTGAAAAATTTTTCTTACCACTCGTGCAGAAGCTGTAACAGTGATTAAGTTTTCATTTTTGTTTTTCTCCCTGTTGGCCAAAATGACAAAAATCTTCAGAGATCTGATGCTGAGAACTATTATTTTCTATTTCAATTAGCTTTAAAACTTTGACTTGATTTGGGCCAACGTGTATTATTCTACCAGAAGCATCAGGATGGAAATAGATCCAGTCAGATTTGAGAGAACAATATTCCATTTCTTGGATCCAATTTTTTGCCATAGAATTGTCTTTTAGGGCACAAATATGGAAAACTCCTCTTTGTTTCTTCTTATTGGGTGTGATGATATAGTGCAAAGGATGGCCTCCAATCTGAAAAGCATTCTCCAGTGATGACACCTCAAAGAGCAGCAGTGGTGGGTCTGTGATTTTTATATTACAAAGAATGCCAAAAAGGGCCTCTGCTACAGTTCCAGTAGTCTCACTCCATCTGCATGCACACCCAAAGTCAAGTTTCTGTTGCATGAACTGTTCAGTGATGCCTTGGAAACTATAGAGTCTGACCAGTCCCGAGCTGTACATAACAATTAGTATTCCATGAGACAAGATAGTATCGGTAACATTCCCAAAAATCTTTTTGTTAATCTCCAGAATCCCTACAAGGAAAAAGGTAGAACTCGAAACACTGCAAGATACAGCAAAACAGGTTGTTGAATGCCTGAATGCCAGGCTACTGCTGAGCCTTTGTTCAGAGCTGATTTGACTGCAATGACTTCTTGAGGAGTATACCAGCTCAGGTATCTGAACTTGCAATAAGAAGCAAGATATATTTTCTCAAGGATTTTTCCTGTAGTTGCTGATACATGAAGTAGCCAATTATGAGCAGTCAGTGGTATGAGTGAAGACTTATGATCTGACAGATTGGGAAGTATTTCCCCCACTGGGCATTCCCACAATAAAGCATCCTCTATTTTTTCTGACTTGGAACATTTTGGCATTTCATAAAGCTTTCTTGGCTCTGATGAAATGCTGCTGACACAACACTGATAATTGTTAAAATATATTCTTCCTCTCTCATACGCTATAGGTGACTTGGAATGAGTTGTCCAAACATTCCTAAATTTAGTACTTTCTGGGAAATGTAGTTCCCAGTTCTGCCTTCCCAGAACTACAATTCCCATCCAATGAGTCTACCTTTAATTCCGTTAGTATTCTCCAAATTTATTTACAAAAAGGGCGTATTAGCTTGCATTTCCACCAGCAGTGTAGAAGTGTTCCATTCTCCCTGCATCCATGCCAACATCTATAGTTTTGGGATTTTGTGATGTGGGCCAATCTTACTAGAGTTAGATGATATCTCAAAGTGGTTTTGATTTGCATTTTTCTGATTAAAGATGATGAGCACTTTTTCATGTGTCTGTAGGCCACATATCTGTCTTCTTCAGAGAAGCTTCTGTTCAATTCTCTTGCTCACAATGAAATGGGATCACTTGTTCTTTTCTTATTAATTAGTTTTAGTTTTCTGTGCATTCTAGTTATCAAACCTTTGTCAGAAATATAACCTGCAAGTATATTCTCCCATTCTGAAGGCTGTCTGCTTGATTTACTTACTGTGTTCTTGGCTGTGCAGATGCTTTTTAGTTTGATCATATCCCAGCAATATATTTTTGGTGTTGCTTCAATTGCCCAGGAGGTCCTCCTCATAAAATATTTTCCCAGGCCAATTTCTTCCAGTGTTTCCCCTGCACTCTTTCCAAGTATCTTTATAGTTTTATGTCTTAAGTTTAAATCCTTTATCAAGTGAGAATCAATTTTCGTTAATGGTGAAAGATGTGGGTCTAGTTTCAGTCTTCTATAAGGCTCAAGCCAATTCATCCAGCACCATTTTTAAAATAGGGAATCTTTCCCCAAATTTGTGTTTTTGATAGGCTTATCAAAGATCAAATGATGATAATTGGTTGGGTTCATCTCTTGGTTCTCTATTCTGTTCCATACATCTCCCTCTCTATTTTTGTGCCAGGACCATGCTATTTTGATCACTATAGATTTATAGTACAGCTTTGAGCATGAAGATCCCTGTTGTTGTTGAAGACTGGTAGCATGATTCCTCCTGATTTGTTTTTATTTCTGAGTAATGTCTTGGCTATTTTAGTTTTTTTTTTTTTTTTTTGACTCCATATAAAACGAAGTACTATTTTTTCCAGATCTTTAAAGTATGACAGTGGAGCTTTAATAGGGATTCCATTAAATTTGTATATTGCTTTGGGTAGTATGAACATTTTAACAATGTTGATTCTTCGCAGCCATGAGCATGCTATGTTTTTCCATTTGTTAACATCTTCAGCTATTTTCTCAGAGTTTCATAGTTCTCTTTATAGAGATCTTTGTCATCCTTTGTTAGGTAAATTCACAGATATTTCTTCTTCTTTGGCACCACTGTAAAAGGAAGAGTTCTTGACTATTTTTTCTGCTTGACTATTGTTGGTATATATAAAAATTACTGATTTGTAAGTATTGATTTTGTATCCTGAGACACTGCTGTATTCTTTGATCACTTCTAAGAGTTTTGTAGCTGAGACCCTGGAGTTTTCCAGGTATAAAATCATATCATCTGTGAAGAGTGAAATTTTGATCCCCTCTGACCCCATTTGGATATCCTTGATTGCCTTCTCTTGCCTGATTGAATAGCAGTGGAGGCAATGGGCCTCCTTGCCTAGTCCAGATCTCAGTGGAAATGTTTTCAATTTTACTCCATTCAATATGATATTGGCTGTTGGGCTTGCTGTAGATGGCCTCTATCAGTTTAAGAAATAAACTGTCTTAAGCCTATTTTCATCCATTCTGATCATGAATGGATGCTGGATATTATCAAAAGCTTTTTCTGTTTCAATTGAGAGAATCATATAGTCTTTGTTTTTTATTTTGTTTATGTGATGTATTATATTTATAGATTTACATATATTTTTTTGAGACATAGTCTCACTATGTCACCCTCAGTAGAGTGCTATGGTGCCACAGCTCACAGCAACCTCAAATTCTTGGGCTCAAGTGATTCTCTTGCCTCAACCTCCCCAGTAGCTGGGACTACAGGCACCTGTCAGAACGCCTGGCTGTTTTTTGGTTATAGTTGTCATTGTTGTTTGGCAGGGTGGAGCTGGGTTTGAACCTGCCAACTCTGGTATATGTGGCTGGTGCCCTGGCCACTGAGCTATAGGCACCAAGCTGATTCACATATGTTGAACCAACCTTAAGACCCTGGGATAAAACCAACTTGGTCATGGTATATAATTTGTTTGATGTGTTGCTGAATTCTGCTTGCTAGGATGTTATTAAATATTTTTGTATCTATATTCATTAATGATATTGGTCTATAATTTTCTTTCATTTTGAGTCTTTTCCTGGTTTGGGGATCAGAGTGATATTTGCTTAGTAGAATGTGTTGGGAAGTAGTCCTTCTTTTTCTATGTTTTGGAAAAGGTTATGTAATATAGGTACTAGTTCCTCTTTAAAGGCTTGGTAGAATTCTGATGTGAAGCCATCTGGTCCCGGACTTTTCTTTTATGGGAGATTTTGTATAGTTGATGCTATTTCAGTGCTTGATATAGGTCTGTTCAACATTTCCAATTCTTTCTGGCTGATTCTAGGAAGGTAGCGTGCTTCCAGATATTGGTCTATTTCCTCCAGCTTTTCATATTTCTGAGAATTGAGTTTTTTTAGTATTCACTAAGGATTTTTTGAATTTCTGAGGTGTTTGTTGTTGTATCTCATTCATTATTTTTGATTGATGATATTAGGGATTTTACTTTTCTGTTTCTGGTTAGGTTAGTCAAAGGCTTATCAATTTTTTTAATCTCTTCAAAAAACCAACTTTTTGATTCATTGATCTTCTGAATGATTCTTTGTTTTCAATTTCATTGAATTCTTCTCTAATTTTGGTTATTTCTTGTCTTCTGCTGGGTTTGGGGTTGGAATGTTCTTCCTTTTCCACTTGCTTGAGATGACCCAGAAAGTTATTGACTTCCTCTCTTTCCATTCTCTCAAGGAATGCTTACAACACTATAAATTTCTGTCATAGAACTGCCTTTGTGGTATTGCATAGGTTCTGATAATTCGTGTCTTTATTGTCACTTTGTTCCAAAAATTTGGTAATTTCCTTCTTAATCTCATCTTTGACCCAGCTATGATTCAAAATAAAGTTATTTAGTTTACATGACTTTGTTTGAGTATGAAGATTCCTGTTGTTGTTGAGTTCAATTTTATTCCATGATGGTGTGAGAAGATGCAGGGAATAATTCCTATTCTTTTAAATTTGATGAGGTTAGACTTGGGACCTAAGATGTGAGCAATTTTGGAGGACCTTCCTTGGGCTGATGAGACGAAAGTGTATTCAGTTTTATTAGGATGAAAGGTTCTGTAAATGTCTATTAAGTCCATTTGTTCTAGAGTCAAATTTACATCCAATATTTCTTTGTTTAGTTTATTCTTTGAGGATCTATCCAACACTGCCAAAGGGGTGTCACAATCTCCAACTATTATAGTGCAAGAAGATATGAAATTGTTCATGTCTGTTAGTGTTTCCTTTAAACATTGAGGAGCATTCTGGATGGGGCATAAATGTTAATAATTGAAATCTCTTCATGTTGAGTGTTTCTCTTCACAAATATGAAGTGACCATCTTTATCTTTCCTTACTTTTGTTGGTTTAAAGCCTATTGTATCCGTGAATAAAATTGCAATCCATGCTTTTTTCTGATTTCCATTTGCCTGAATTATATGTGTTCATCCCTTTACCCTCAGGCTATTTTTATCCTTTAGTGTAAGATGAGATTCTTGTATGCAACAGATATCTGGCCTTAGGGTCCCCCCCCCCTTAATTTTTGTATCCATTCCGCCAACCGGTGCCTCTTTAGAGGACAATTTAAACCATTCATGTTATTGACAGTGTTGGTGTGCATGGTAGTGTTTTGGTTGTCATGTTTTTCAAGTGTCCAGTGGATATTTGTGATACTTTTACTATTATGGATGTTAGGTTTTGTTTAAGGCTTTCTGGGTGAATTTACTTTGGTGGTAGACCATTAAGCTGATCATTATGGAGGATGAGTCTCAGAATATCCTTGAGAGCTGGTTTAGTTATGGCACATTTCTTCAACATGTGTATGTCGGTAAAGTATTTGATTTCTCCATCACAAATGAAACTCAGTTTAGCTAGATACATAATCCTGGGATGGAAGTTGTTTTGTCTTAGGAGATTGAAGGTCAATGACCATCATCTTCTGACTTGAGAAGTTTCAGCTGAGAGATCTAATATCCTTCCCCTTGTAGGTTATGATTTTCTTATGTCTGGCTGCTTGCAGAATTTTCTCCTTCATATTAACTTCGGCAAAATTAATTACAATGTGTCTAGGAGATGCTTTATTTGGATTGAGTCATGCTGGGGTTCTGAAACTATCTACTATCTGAATTTCTGTATCTCTTGCAATGCCTGAGAAATCCTCCTCCATTATATCTTGGAGTAGAGCCTCAGTGCCTTTAGGACCATCCTCTTCTCCTTTAGGAATTCCTGTAAGGTGAATGTTTGCTCTTTTTGAGTGGTCCCACAACTCTCTCGGGTAGTTATCCATTTTTACTCTCCACTTCTCTGCCTCTTCAAGCATTTGGGAGCATTCAAGCTTTGTCTTCAGCATCAGAAATTCTTTCTTCTGCTTGTTCCATTCTATTTCTGAAGGATTCTACTGTATTTCTCATTTCTTTGAGGTATGCAATTTCTTTCTGCATTATGTCTAAATCCTTGGAGATTTTGTCTTTGAACTCATTGATTTCTTGAGACAACTTTTGAACTACTCCTTGAATTTCTAGCTCCAACTTTACTTCCATTCTATTAATCTTATTTGCCATCCATATTCTGAATTCTATTTCTGACATTTCAGCCATTTGTTTATGAATGGCATCTTCTGTTGTGTCTCCTTTCTGTTCCTTGGCAGAGTTGATCTACTCTGATTATTCATGTTGCTAGAGTTTTTCTGCTGATTCCACCCCACGATTATTTTTCACAGTTTGGCTAGAGAAGCTGGTAAGGTGAAATTGTATTGAGGGCTCCAGAAGTTGTAGTTAACCAGCCCTTTACCAAAGAGCTAGGACTGGTTACTGTGGCTTTTCCCCTACAGCTTATTATTATTATTATTATTATTTTTGAGACAGAGCCTCAAGCTCTGACCCTTGGTAGAGGGCCATGGCATCACAGCTCACAGCAACCTCCAAATCCTGGGCTTAAGCAATTCTCTTGCCTCAGCCTCCCAAGTATCTGGGACTACAAGCACCCACCACAACACCCAGCTATTTTTTGGTTGTAGTTGTCATTGTTGTTTGGCAGGCCTGGGCTGGATTCGATCCTGCCAGCTCTGTTGTATGTGGCTGGTGCCTTAGCTGCTTGAGCTACAGGTGCTGAGCCTTCCCTACAGCTTTACAAAGGTCCCTTTCAGTCCTGCAGCCTGAGACTCTGGGGATCTGCTTGGTGTGATGGCAGTAGGTACCTCTGTCTTATATTCAGTCAGCCTCTGCCCCATCCTAGTGAATCAGTGGCTTTGGGATGAAATCTCAGCTGGGGAGAAATACAAGCAATTAAGACACTCTGCCCCCTATGGGCAACAACTGGAAGAGGAGAATGAGTCCCTCCCACTACAACACAACCAGGGCTCAACCTTTGAGTGTCCCTGGGTGGCCGGCCCAGGTTAGTAATTCGAAACCAATTGTCCTGGGCAGTACAATCATTGTTTAAGTGGGAGAGTTCAAAAGGTCTCCAGCAACCAGACAGCAGGGTTCCACTGGCAGCTCAAGTGTGACTCGCTCTGGTGCTCCATGGAGTCAGAAATGTCCACTCAGCAAAAGAGTTAGTCCAGGGGCTTTGGCACCTCCTTCCCCACCTTGTACCTCAGCCACACCCAGTCACTGGTAACTCTGTGGGGCTGCGGCCTAGTTCCCTCCAATGAGGAAATGTGCAAGGGATTTGCGCCTGCCAGAGTTAAAGGGGAATCAATGCCTCCTCTGTTGGGCTGCTGCATTCTGCCACCAACAGGTAGGGGGAGCTGAAGCCTAACTCCCTTCAGTGCTCATTGGAAAATGGAGAGTATTCCACCTGAGTCTGTACCAAGCTGGGGGTTAATGTTGCAGTGTGTGTTTTTCTCCCTCAGAGTCTGTGCCTCTGCCCCAGCCACACTCTTTTTCTGGTACTCCTGCAGGGCAAGATCTAGCTCCCTCCAGCACTCTACAGAATTGGGGAGGTGTCTCTCCAAAATTTGATGCTGGTAGGAGCTTTCCACTATTACTGCTGCTGTGTGATAGGTGCTGCCAGGTGGATTCCCATTCCTCCGCCCACTGAGGATACCCACTTTTGTGGTACTGGGCCAGTCACCCTCTCCCCTGTGTCTCTCTCCACTTCTACTCACGTCAGTTTCAGTACAGCCATGCCACTGCAGCCCATGCAATGTCCAGCCCTAGCAAGGAACTGCCATATACTCTGGTCTCTGCAGGGGGTAGGCTTCTAGACTCCCAGGAGAGAGGGGGAAGGGTGGACTTGGAGTTCAGAATGTCAGGGAAAATATTTGTTCAACTTTTATACCAGGCAAGAGGATGCCCAGGCTCACAGTTGTATCTCTCTGGAGAAGTAGTCCCAGCCTTCAGTGGCTCTCTCCCATGGGGTGAAACAAGAGGTCTTTTGTTCACTGCTCACTTGTAGAAATCACACACCAAGCCACTCTCTTAGGGGAGGGGATGAACTCTCATCCTCTTTGGTAAGGGTTTTGTACCTGAAATTTGTTTCCCTGTAGTCACAGCTTGCCTCAGCAGGGACAACATGCACTTTTCAATCTTCTCTCTCAGCTCAGCTCCCAACCTTCAGCTGTATTGGGTTCATTCTGACTATTATGAGAGCTTCTGTTGAAAGCTGGCTCCAGTCAGCCATCTTACATTGCCCCCCAAAATTTATTTTTCAGTCATTGTGGCAGACATACTCTAGCATGACCCCCCAAAATTGTCACTTCCTGATGTCTGTGCATTTGTGTGATCTCCTCTCCTTAAGTGCTGGTAGAAGCTATGACTTGCTTCTAACCAACACAACATGGCAAAGCTTATGGTTTGTTACTGTTTTGCATAGGTTACATTATAAGGCAAGGATGATGGGCTGTTACTTATAACATAACATTGTGTTATATATAACTCTACCTTAGAAGACTGGAGTTACAGAGACTCTCCCTTCATGGAACAGAAGAATAAAACACGTGTAGTGCAAGCCTGATGAGACTCTGAAAACCAGATAAGCTGTGTGCACACTCTTTACCCTTGAAAACTGTAAGACAATAAGGATGTGTGTTGTTTCAAGCCACTAAATTTACAGTACTGTGTCATGCAGCAATAGAATATTATATAATGATTGTATAATATAATCATTTTCATAGTTAGTGGTCTCATCATCAATCTAGACATGGTACCACATGGGAATAATAACAGCATTTACCTCATAAGGTTATTATTAGAGTATTACTATTAGTTTAATTTTGTAAAAGGCCTAGAACAGTTTTTGGTACGTATATGAGTGTTATTAGGTTGCTTCTTGTTAAAGGGGGGTGTTCCCATCTTCATCCCCATACCATTTGCAGAGCTCACAGGTTTCTGGACCATTCCTTACCCTGTTTGACAAGAGGATCTCTTGAACAAAAGGGTTTGAAGTTTCTATAAGCTATGATGCCATGGCACTCTACCTAGGATGACAAAGTGAGACTTTGTCTCAAAAATAATAATAATAATAATGCTACTATGAATATTCATGTATAAGATTTTCCTTGAACACTTGTTTTCAACTGTTTTGAGTATATACCAAGGAATGAAATTGCTAAGTCATATGGTAATTGTATGTTTATCTTTCTGGGAAACCCAGGCTGTTTTTCACATTGGTTGCACTATTTAATATTCCCACTAGCAACATATGAAGGTTCCAATTTCTCCTCGTTCTTACCAACAATTCTTACTTTCTTTTTGTTTTTTTGTTTTAACTCACTCTTAGTGAGTATTAAGTAATATTTTATTGTGATTTGTATTTGCATTTTCTATTTTTTTCTTTTTTAAGAGAAAGAGTCTCACTTTGCTGTCATCAGTAGGGTGCTATGGCATCACAGCTCACAGCAACCTCCAACTCATGGGCTTAGGTGATTCTCTTGCCTTACCCTCCTGAGTGGCTGGGACTACAGACACATGCCACAACTTCTGGCTACTTTTTTGTTGCAGTTTGACCGGGGCTGGGTTCAAACCTGCCACCTTTGGTATATGGGGCTGGTGCCCTATTCACTAAGCCACAGGTGCCATCTATTCACATTTTCATAATAACTAATGATGTTGAGAATCTTTTCATACATTCATTGGTCATTTGTATATCTTCTTTGGGGAAATGTCTATTCAAAATTTTTTCTTTTATTATTATTATTTTTTATTAAATCATAACTTTTTACATTGATGCAATTATGGGGTTCAGGTTACTGCTTTGATATACAATGCAAAATGTTTACATTGAACTGATTAACACATTCATCACAATTATACTAATTTCTTAATAGTTTTGAAATGTATCATTGCATTATGCACATTAGGTGAGGTACCCCCAAATGCCCTCCTTCCTCCTACATCTCTCCTCCCTTCCCCTCTCTCTCCTCTTCCCTTCTACTTTCTGGACTAAAGTTATGTTTTGCCATTCATATGAATGTTTAGGTGATTATATATTGATTTCATAGTAGTATTGAGTACATTGGATACTTTTTTTCCCCCCTTCTTGAGATACATTACTAAGAAGAATATGCCCCAGCTCCATTCAGGTAAACATAAAAAATGTGAAGTCTCCAATTTTTTTTACAGCTGCATAGTATTCTATTCAATTTTTTTGTCCCCCCTTTCTTTCTGAGACAGCATCTTACTCTATCACCCAAGCTGGAGTACAGTGGCACAATAATAGCTCGCTGTAACCTCGAACTCCTGGGATTAAGCAATCCTCCTACTTTGGTCTGTGAAAGCACTGGGCTTGTGCCTGTATCTGATAAGGGACTAACATTCCTTATGAGATATATGAATTGAAAATATTTTTCCCATTCTGTAAGTTTCTTTTCACTCTCTTGATGATGTCTTTTTCTTTTTTGATACACAAATGACCATAGTGTTACTGATCATCATGTTTTGATGTTCAAAATTTTTAATTTTGATGAGATCTAATTTATCAATTTTTTCTTTAGCTGTTTGTGCTTTTGATGTTATATTAAGAAAGCACTGTCAAATTCAAGGTCCTTAAGATTTAATTTCTTCATAGATTTTTATAGTTCTAGTTCTTATTTTGGTTCTTATGTTGGTCTTTGATCCATTTTTAGTTAGTTTCTATATATAGCATGAGATAACAATCCAATTTTTCTTTTTTTTCCACGAAGATATCTAGTTCTCCCAGAAACATTAGTTGAAAAAGCTGTTCTTTCCCCCATTAAATGACCTTGTTACCTAAGTTGAATATCAATTTACCACATACATATGAGTTTATTTCTGAACTCTTAATTCTATTTCATTAATCTAGATATCTATCTAGATTTGGTACCACTCTGTTTTGGTTACTATAACTTCATAGTAAGTTTTGCCATCAAGAGATGTGACACTTCTTTTTCAACATTGTTTTTACTTTTTATTTTTTTTTTAAGATTTTTTATTTATTTATTTATTTTTTTTTTGAGACAGAGTCTCACTTTTTAACCCTCGGTAGAGTGTCATGGCATCACAGCTACAGCAACCTCCAACTCCTTGGGCTTAGGCAATTCTCTTGCCTCAGCCTCCCAAGTAGCTGGGACTACAGGTGCTCACCACAATGCCCGGCTATTTTTTTTGTTGCAGTTTGGCTGGGGCTGGGTTTGAACCCACCACCCTCGGTACATGGGGCCAGTGCCCTACCCACTGAGCCACAGGCGCTGCCCTTTCAACATTGTTTTGGCTATTCAGAAGAGCCCTTCATTTTTAAGATCCATGATTTATAAATATATATTTTTGAGACAGAGTCTCACTTTGTTGCCCTGGGTAGAGTGCTATAGTGTCATAGCTCACAGCAATCTCAAACTCTTGGACTTAAGCAATTCTCTTGCCTCAGCCTCCTTAGTAGGTGGGACTATAGGCACCTGCCACACTGCCCAGCTATTTTTAGAGATGGGGTCTCATTCTAGCTCAGGCTGGTCTTGAACTCCTGAGTTCAGGCAATTCACCTACTTTGGCCTCCCAAAATGCTAAGATTTCAGGTGTGAGCCACCACGCCCAGTCCCATGACCTATATCACTCTCTGTAGCCTAGAATTAGTTTGGGCTTCTAATAAGACCAGTACCACTCCCTTAATTTTGGAGCAGACTAAGACATATAACCCTACTAAATTTCTAGTGGCGATGAGTGTTTATAGGCTGGAGTTGAGAGTGACAATGCCCACTTAACTTCTCTGAGCACAAAAGTCTACAGTTACCTGGCAATACTATAGAATGTTTTGAGGGTTACTTATTCCAGAGGGCCTTAAAATTTTAAATATGGGCCCTTGTTCAGTGTCTCATGCTTGTAATCCTAGCCACTTTGGGAGGTTTAGCGGGAGGACTGCTTGAGGCCAGAAATGTGAGACCAGCCTAGGAAACAGTGCAAGATCTAGTCTCTACAAGAGCTTTTAAAAAAAATCAATCAGGCATGATGGTGTGCACCTGGAGTTCTAGCTACTCAGGAGGCTGAGAATGAGGATTGCTTGAGCCCAAGAGTTTGAGGTTGCAGTGAGCAATTGTTGCACCACTGCACTCTAGCCCAGGTGACAGAGCCAGATGCTGTCCCAAAAAATAAAAAAGAAAGAAAGAAAGAAAAGAAAAGAAAAGAAAAGAAAAGAAAAGAAAAGAAAAGAAAAGAAAAGAAAAGAAAAGAAAAGAAAAGAAAAGAAAAGAAAAGAAAAGAAAAGAAAAAAGATAGAAACATGGGGTTACACTCATTTTGTTCCTGGTATAAACAGGATCAGTAGTTTAAAATTCATTTGGTTGAGGATACAGGAGATGCACCCTGAATTCAACCCAAATGGCTTGGAGAAGATGCTTTGTCATAACACAGTATTCTCATCTAGCAAAGTTAGTTCCAGGAGCTCTGTTTGTTTTCTTTCTTTCTATCTATCTATCATCTATCTATCTATCTATCTATTTATCTATCTATCTATCTATCTATCACATCATCCTCCAATCCTTAACCCCTGGCAACTACTATTCTGTCCTCCATTTATAAAATGTCTTTCAAAAATGTTTGATCAAATCAAACAATGTATAACCTTTGGAGACTGACTTTTTTCACTCAGTTTAATATATATGTGTGTGTGTGTGTGTGGAGAGAGAGAGAGAGAGAGAGAGAGAGAGAGAGAGAGAGAAATAGGCTTATATATTTTTCTGTTTCCATAAAAATATAGCTATTATTGATCACCATGTCAAAGATCAGACCATAACACATGACAAATAAAGCAGTAGCATTCTTATTAAATATAGTTAAATTTCTTTTTACCGACAGAGTCTTACTTTGCTGCCCAGGCTAGAGTGTCATGGTTTCATCATAGCTCACAACAATCTCAGACTTCTGGGTTAAAATGACCTTCCTGCCTCAGCCTCCCAAGTAGTTGGGACTACAGGCACCAACCGTAACACCCAGATAATTTTTCTATTTTTGGTAGAGGTGGGATCTCATTCTCGCTCAGATTAGTCTCAAACTTCTGAGCTCAAAAAACCCTCCTGCCTCAGCTTTGCAGACTGTTAGGATTACAGAATGAGACACCATGCCTGGCTAATTTAGTTTTTGTGAAAAAAATTAATTAAAAAAATGCTTGCACATAATTATAGATTCACATAAGAACTATAAGCAATAATAAGAGAGAGCTGGACTTGGGGAACCATGCCTGTAGTACCAGCTACTGGGGAGGCTGAGGTGGGAGGATAACTTGAGCCCAGGAGTTCAAGGCTGCAGTGAGCTATGATGACACCCCTGCACTTCAGCCTGGGTGACAAAGCAATACCCTATCTCAAAATTTTAAAAAAGAAATAGAAATAATACAGAGAGATCTCTTGTACAGTTTGCCTAGTTTCCCACAATGGTACCATTTTGCAAAACTATGGTATAATAGCACATCCAGGATATTAACATGGATATAATCCACTGATTTTATCCAGATTTCCTGGTTTGCTAAAATTCATTATATGTGTGTGTGTGTGTGTGTGTGTATATATGAGAGATTCTATTCAATCTTATCACACAGACACATGTGTAGGTTCATGTGTATACCACCACAGATAAGAGACTGAACAGTTCCATCACCACAGTTATTTCTCTATTTTTTTTTTTTTTTGAGACAGACTTGGATGAATTTCTAGGGAATTTCTCAATTTCTTGCCCCTGGTAGAGTGCTGTAGTGTCATAGCTCACAGCAACCTCAAACTCTTGGGCTCAAGCTATCCTCTTGCCTCAGCTTCCCAAGTACCTGGGACCACAGGTGCCTGCCACAAAGCCCAGCTTTTTATTTTATTTTTATTTTTAGAGACAGGATCTTGCTCTTGCTCAGGCTGGTCTCGAACTTGTGAGCTCAAGAGATTCACCTACCTCAGCCTCCCAGAGTGCTGGGATTACAGGAGTGAGCCACCGCGCCCAGCTACCTCAGTTATTTCTCATGTGGCCCTTTTGTAATAATCCTTACCTTTCTACTGTGCCCTGTTCCCCTCCCATCCTTAACACCTGGCAACTACTATTCTGTTCTCCATTTATTTAATATAAAATGTTGTCTTTCAAAAGTGTTTGATCAGGCTCAGCGCCTGTAGCTCAAACAGCTAAGGCGTCAGCCACATATAACAGAGCTGGCAGGTTCAAATCCATCCCAGACCTGCCAAACAACAATGACAACTACAACCAAAAAAATAGCTGGGCATTGTAGTCCCAGCTACTTGGGAGGTTGAGGCAAGAGGATCACTTAGCCAAGGAGTTTGAGGTTGCTGTGAGCTGTGATGCTATGGCACTCTACCCAATGTGACAGCTTGAGGCTCTGTCTCAAGAAAAAAAATGTTTGACCAAATCAAACAGTGTATAAGCTTTGGAGACTGACTTTTTTCACTTAGCTTAATTCCCTGGAAATTCATCCAAGTTGTTGCATATTCATTTCTTTTTATTGCTGAGTAGTATTTCATGATATCAATGTCCCACATTAGTTTAACCATTGGCATGTTGAAAGACATCTGGACTGATTCTAGTTTTTAGTTATTATAATAAAGGTTTTTTTTTTTTTGTTTTTTTTTTTTTGAGACAGTCTCACTTTGTCACCCTCGGTAGAGTGCCATAGCATCACAGCTTATAGCAACCTCAAACTCTTGGGCTTAAGTGATTCTCTTGCCTCAGCCTCCCAAGTAGCTGGGACTATAGGCGCCCACCACAATGCCTGGCTATTTTTTTGTTGTAGTTGTCATTGTTGCTTGGCAGGCCTGGGCTGGGTTCGAACTTGCCAACTTTGGTGTATGTGGCTGGCACCCTAGCTGCTGAGCTACAGGTGGTAAGCCATATAATAAAGTTGTTACGAACATTTTTGTACAGGTTTTTGTGTAAGCTTAAATGCCCAAAAGTACAATTGCTGAGTTGTATGGTAGTTGTATATATTTAGCTTTTTAAGAAACTGATACACTCTTTTTCAAAGTGGCTACACCATTTCACATTTCAGCAGTGATGTATGAGTGATCCAGGTTCTCTGCATCTTCATTAGCATTTGGTGTTGTCATTGTTGTTTTATTGATTTGTTTATTTATTTATTTATATTAGAGATAGGGCCTTACTCTATCACCCAGGCTAGAGTGCAGTGTCATGATCATAGCTCACTGCAACCTCAAACTCCCAGGCTGAAGCAATCCTCTCACCTTAGCCTCCCAAGTAGCTGGGACTAGAGGTACCAGCTATGACATATGGTTATTATTATTTTTTTTTTAATACAGATGGATCTCCCTGTGTTGCCTCTGCTGATCTTGAACTTCTGGCATCAAGTGATCCTCTCACCTTGGCCTCCCAAAGTGCTAGGATTATAATTTTTTTTTTTTTTTTTTTTTTTTTATACAGGGTCTCAGTTTGTCACCCTCGGTAGAGTACCATGGTGTCACAGCTAGCAGCAACCTCCAACTCCTGGGCTTAGGCGATTTTCTTGCCTCAGCCTCCCGAGTAGCTAGGACTACAGGTGCCCGCCACAATGCCTGGCTATTTTTTGTTGCAGTTGGATCAGTGCCGGGTTTGAACCCTCCACCCTGGATATATGGGGCCGGCACCCTACCTACTGAACAACAGGCACCACCCAAAGTGCTAGGATTACAGTCATGAACCACTATACTCAGCCACTATTGTTATTTTAGACATTCTGATAAGTCTGCAGTGACATTTCATGGTGGTTTTAATTTGAATTTCACTAGTGTTAACCATCTTTTTGTGTGCTTCTAATTGCTGTCTGTATATCTTCTTAAATTAAGTATCTGTTTATGTCTTTTGTTCATTCTCTAAACTAATTGTTTGGTTTTTTACTGTTGGGTTTTGAGAGCTATTGATCATATTCTAGGTACCACTTCTTTATTGGATATATGAATGGACATTTCAAACATTCCTTTTTTATTGTAAAGGTACATCCTCATTATTTCAACCACACACTGTGGCTTGCAATGATCCTTCAAAGATTGTTTTTTTTACAACAACTTTTGCAAAACCATAAATAAGTAAAAAATTTGTGTTATTTTTGAATATGAGTTCTACTATGGAACCAATGTGCTGCAGACAGCTCAAAATATAAATGAAGTGTTTGGGAAGGATTGGCTAATAAATGCACAGTACATAAGTGGTTTGAGAAGTTCTGTTCTGGTCATTTGAATCTTAAAACTGAGCCATGTGGGTGATCTGAGACCAAGGTGGATAATGATGAGCTGAAAACTGTAATGAATGTGAATCCATCTCAACCTATGTGTGAATTAGCATCAAGGTTTGCCATTACTATTCTAACAATATTGGACCATTTGAAATAGGTCAGCAAGGTGAGGAAGCTGGATAGATGGCTACTGCATGAATTAAACAAGCATCAGTTGAGAAATCATCTCGAAGCTTGCCTTTCTTGGATGTCACAACATAATGGTGAACCATTTCTACACTTTATTGTTATGTGTGATAAAAAAATTGATTATTTTGACAATTGCAAGTGTTCAGCACAATGGTTAGATAAAGATGAAGTGCCAAAACACAATCCAGAACCGAATATTTATCAAAGAAAAGATAATGGTGTCTGTTTGGTGGTCCCGTGCTGGCAATATCTACTACTGTTTCATTAAATTTGGTCAATCAATTACAGTGTGTGTCTACTGCAACCCAATGGATGAAATGATGAGGATGCTTGCAATTGAACAGCTGATATTGGTCAATAGAGACAGACCAATCTTCTTGCAAGACAAGTTCAACCACATGTTGCACAAACAATACTCCTCAAACAACCAAAGCTGGACTTGGAAACTCTGTCATCTACCATATTCACAAGACCTTGTACCAACTATCACTTCTTCTAGGCTTTGTACCACTTTTTGCAAGGAAAAACATTCAATTCACAGCAAGGAAAACTCTTTTTCCAATTTTCATCACCACTTGCTCTCCAAGCTTCTTTGCTGCTGGCATACACAAGTTACCATTAAAATGGCAAAACTGTCAATAGTTTAGGCAAATACACTAGTTAATTGTACTGCTTCTTCTTTGAGATATAATAAACTAAACTTTTGACCTTCAGCTTCTGGGTAGTTTTAAACTGGTGCTGATCTGTGTATAAAGTAACTCTGAGTACTGCATTAGTCCTACATATTAATTAAGGAAGAAGTCTTTCAATCCATGGAGATAGTAAAGATGTCACTCCTTTTATTTAGGTCTTCTTTGATTTCTTTCATCAGCATTCTATAATTTCCAGCATTCAAATTCTGTACACATTTTATTAAGTGTATACCTAGTACTTCATTTTCTTTGGAATTATTGTAGGTGGTATGTTTAATATCAGGTTTTGCATGTTTATTGTTAGTATAAACTTCATTGTCTTTTGTGTTGAATAGTAGGCTGTTTAGGGAAAAAGCTCTGATTTGTAGAATTTACTCATTTCCACAATGTAAATATTCCCATTATGACAAATTCCAAACCACTAACAACATGACATCAATTGGCTTTTAAAACTCCTGATAATTTTCTTTTTTGGGAGGAGATAGAAACCAGTTCCAGAAAAACACTGGTACGGCTGAATCTCTGTAATGTGCAAATTTGATCAGGTTCCCTCTCCTGATTAAAACTTTTCTTTCTTTCTTTTTTTCCTTTCCTTTCCTTTTTCATTTTCTTTCCTTTTTTCCTTTCCCCTTTTCTTTCCTTTTTCCTTTCCCCTTTCTTTCCCCCTTTCTCCTTTCCCTCCATTTCCCTTTCCCCTTCCCTCTTCTCTTCTCTTCTCTTTTCTTCTTCTTCTTCTTCTTCTTCTTCTTCTTCTTCTTCTTCTTCTTCTTCTTCTCTCTCTTTTTTTTTTTTTTTTTTTTTTTATAGACAGAGTCTATGTCACCCTTGGTAGACTGCCATGGCGTCACAGCTCACAGAAACCTCTACCTCTTGGGCTTAGAGGATTCTCCTGCCTCAGCCTCCTGAGTAGCTGGGACTACAGGCGCTTGACACAATTCCCAGCTAT
>CAUYPK010033797.1:0-15810 GCA_963574355.1 Loris lydekkerianus
TACCTTCTTCCCCTGCTACCCTTATTTACCCTTCACCTTTGGGCCCTGTATCCTTAAAAAAGGTTAGAGGCAGTTAAATCAGGTCGAGGTCCAATATCACCGGCTCATTAACCAAGAATCTAACTATTATTCTTCACTGCCCTCCATAGCATCAATGACGGGTAAGACTCCCAAAGCAGGGACAACCTAAGACAGGATGTGGAGAGGCTGCACGGTGGATTACATTCATAGTACCCAAAGATGGGTAAGATCACTCTACGTTCAGTCAACCTAAGACAGGGACCAAACCATTGATGTTTGTATCCCCATGACAGGTAAGACTGAAACTGCAAGAGCAGGCAACCTAAGACAGGAGCTATGTTTTCTGCCATACAAAAAACAAAAGAGGGAATTGTTGGGCCCTGCCATGTGCCTGAGGCCTAGTGCAACTTCCCGAGCCTGACTAGAAGTAGATCCATCGAGCTACTTCCGCGTAGCAAAGACTCAGCAAGGCCCGGCCTGAAACTGACTCTACCTAGATACAGCCAATGTGGTACCATGCCACTGGCCTGACCCTGTCACACACCTCCTCCCCCGCCTTCTTTCCCTGTCCCTTCTCCACAATAAAAAAATATATAAATAAATAAATATTAAAATAAATAAATAAATAAAATAAATAAATAAATAAAAAAAAGAGCTATCTAATCTGAGGAGTATGAGGTCAGAAAGCAGATGTGCAGGAGCAAGCTCTTCCAAAGCTGTATGTTTTCTAGATTAATGTCATGCAGTGAGGGGTCAGCGATCTCGTGGGACTTCTCCAAGGCTCCCTCTCTTTGAGGAGCCTTCATGAGATACAGCATGGGGGAGGAGAAAGTACAGGGTTGGGAAACAGTAGGATTGTAAGAGTCCTGAGTAACAGGCCAGGTCAACTTGAGAAAGTCATTTGCCCTCTTTGAGCCTCATTTTTGTCTTGTCAATAACTGACAATATTTGCAAATGCAATAGCATTTGCATTTGTCCCATTTACTCCTATGAAGGAATGTCTGGGGGAGTGCTGTTTAAACTATGACTGAGTACATAGGCGTTATCTTTCTATGTGTAGATGCAAAGGATTGATGGCTAGAGGTGAATCCTGAGACTGATGCATTAGTTGGAAGTGCCAAAACTGACCAGGTGTGGATTTGTCAAGTGGTTTCACATGGTTTTCTGACAAGGGATCATAATTTGTCTTGGGACATCTATAAAACAATACTGCATAGGTTGTAACACAGTGGAGATTAAGTTGCAGGGGCATGAGGAAGGTGCGCTAGGAGGAAGGTGAATGTGTTGTACTTGCTCGGCCAAAGGTTTACAACACGTTGGCTCTTTTGCAATTTGAAATGTAAAACCAGATTTTGGAAAGAAATTTTTCTCTCCTAGCCAAGCAACACAGCCAAAGAAAAGACAAAATCCAAGGGATAAGGTCCAGTGTATTTCTGGAGCCCATCCAGGTTGGCAAACCAGCATGTCCGCAGGGGTGAGGCAGGATGGCCCAACAGCAGTGGGGGGATGAGACTGGTGAGGCTTCTGATGCCAGTGGCTATTCAACATTACCCAGTTGAGGAATAAGGGTGCACCAGATTTTCTGAATTTTTAGGAGAATTTGGAAATCTGAGTTTTTGTACATGCATGCATACAAAATGTCCATTTTTATTTTATTTTTAAGAAGCATGTCTTAATCTATCACCCAGTCTAGCGGGAAGCAGTACCATCATAACTCACTGAATTCAACGGATGCACCTGCCTCAGCCTCCCCACTAGTTGGAACTACAGGCAAGTGCCACCAGGCCCAGCTAATTTCTTTTCTTTTTCTTTTTCTTCTCTTTTATCTTTTTCTTTTCCTTCCTTCCTTCTTTCCTTCCTTCCTTCCTTCCTTCTTTCTTTTTTTTAGAGACAGGGTCTAGCTATGTTGCGTAGCTTGGTTTGAAACTCTTGGCCTCAAGTGATCCTCCCAGTTCAGCCTCCCAAAGTGGTGGAATTACAGGCATGAGACACTGTGTCCAGCTGAAATTTCTGCCTTTAAATGTTGGTAGTAGAAGAAATTGAGAGCCCTGGAGGACCAAGTTAAATAGTTGGTCAAGCTTTATGATACATATATATTATGTGGGCATCTTATTGAAGTGAAAACTCTAATTCAGCAGGTTCGGGGTGGGATCTGAGATTCTGAATTTCTGCACAGCTCCCACATGACATCTGCTGACCCTTTCACTGCAAAAATGATGCTCTGAGTAGCACGTGTCTAGATTAGGGGTTGGCAAACAACAGCTCTGCAGGCCAAGACTGGCCCTTTTTGGGTGGCCTGCAAGCTAAGAATGATTTTTACATTTTTAAATGGCTGGGAAAATTTTTTTAAAGGAGTAATACCTTATGACTCAAATTTTGAGACTCTGTCTCAAAAAAAAGAGAAAGAAAAGATAAAAGATATACATATGTTGCATATATATATAAATATAATACATGGCTGTGTTCCTAAAGTTCAGTGATTTTCAACTGATGTGCCACAGCCCACTGGTGTGCCATGAGAGGATCTTAGGTGTGTTGTGAAAATATTTAAAGATAAATAATTAAATTATTTTTTAAAAGAGGTTCAAAGCACAGTATGTTCTTTTTTTTCACTCTTTTTAAAAATCAACATAATTTAAGTGCCGGGGAAGTTTAACTATAGTTCAAGTGTGCTGTGAGATGAAAAAGGTTGAAAAACACTGCAATAGAGTCTCCCTCTGTTGCCCAGGCTAGAGTGCGGTAGCATCAGTCTAGCTCACAGCAACCTCAAACTCCTGGGTTCACATAATACTCCTGCTTCAACCTCCCGAGTCACTGGGACTGCAGGTGCCCACCACAATGCCCAGATAATTTTTCTCTTTTTAGTAGACATGGGGGTTCCCCTTTTGCTCAGGCCGGTCTTGAACTTCTGACCTCAAGAGATCTGCTCACCTCAGCCTCCCAGAGTGCTAGGATTACAGGCAAGAGCCACTGTAATCCTAGCAATGTACTTCTTCTTCTTCTTCTTCTTTTTTTTTTTGGAGACATGGTCCCTGTTGCCCAGGCTGCAATGCAGCGGCACAATCATAGCTCACAGTTCATAGTTCAACTTCAAACTCCTGGGTTTGAGCAATTCTTCTGCTTCAGCTTCCAAGTAGCTGGGACTACAGGCACATGCCACCAACCTGGAGAATCTTTTTTATTATCTTTTGTAGAGCCAGGTCTCACCTCTGAGACAGGTCTCAGGCTGGCCTCAAACTCCTGAGCTCAACTGATCCTTCCACCTTGGCATCCCGAAGTGCGGGGATTATAGGTGTGAGCCACCACACCTAACCCACATTGTTTGCAGGCGCTTCTGCACGACAATGGCAAAGTGAGGTAGTTGACAAAGAGACCACATGGACCACCAAACCTAAAATATTAGCTATCTGGCCTGTATAGGAAAATTTGCCCACTCCTGTCTGGTTGGTCAGCCATAGGGTCTGGCCCCAGCATGATGGCCTTTCATCTGACTGTTCATAGGGCTCTGTGAAAGTAGGTTCATCTGATTGAGCCTCAGTTTCCCCATCTGTAACAGACCTCCTAACCCCTCCCTTATGGCTCAGATCAGAGTAGAGCTGGGACTGTCTCTGAAGGTGCCGGGTGCTCCTGCCTCATGGCAGATGCTCTGCACTTAGCTTTGCTCTCCCCGTGTCTGCATTTCCTTCCATCAGGCCAGAGGACCTGCTTAGCTGTCTCTAACCATGACCTTCAGCAAAGTCTCTTCCCCTAAAGGTTGCTCCTACTGACTGGCTCCAGCCTGCCTACACCTCCTGGTGAGTTCTTCTGCCTCACAGGTGGCTATTTCTTTGCACCAGACTTGCCTCCTGGGTCAAGTTTCCTTGCCACCAGCAGCCACCTGCTATCCAAAGAGATTTGAATCTCAGCCCTGGAGGACAGGAGAGGGGAGGGAAGAGGGATCCTTAAGTTCTTGGTTCTTTCTTTGTTCTCTCAGTTTTAGGGAGATTAGCTGCTCTCTGGACTTGCTGCTTCTGCTCCCCTTACAGTTCTCCTTTATCCTTTCTAATAATTAACCATATTTTAGTAGTTAAAAACCCTTTATCATTGTATGAGTTACCTAAATTAATCAAATCCATAGAGATAGAAAGTAGAATAGTGACGCCCAGAGACTGTGATGGAAGAGCAATGGGAAGTTAGTGTTTTAATTTGTTTTGTTTTTTGATACAGAATCTTACTCTGTCACCCTGGGTAGAGTGCCATGGTGTCACAGTTTACAGCTACCTCAAACTCTTGGGCCTAAATGATTCTCTTGCCTCAGCCTCCCGAGTAGCTGGGGCTACAGGCACCTGCCACAATTCCCAGCTATTTTTAGAGACAGGGTCTTGCTCTGGCTCAGGCTGGTCTTGAACTCCTGAGCTCAAACATTCTACCCTCCTTGACATCTCAAATGCTAAGATTACAGGAGTGAGCCACAGGCGCCAAGCCTGTTTTAACCATTTTTAAGAATACAGTTCAGTGAAATGTATTCTTAAAACAGGCTCGGCGCCTGTGGCTCAAGCAGCTAAGGCACCAGCCACATACACCTGAGCTGGTGGGTTCATATCCAGCCTGGGCCCACCAAACAACAATGATGACGGCTGCAACCAAAAAATAGCCAGGCATTGTGGCGGGTGCCTATAGTCCTAGCTATTGAGGAAAAAAGAAGGCTCTGGGTGAAGTCTCTGGAAATATTTCCTAGAACAAAACCACAGAACTGGGTTTCCAGGGCAGCTGTCACCTCTGTCATAGCCAGGAAGGTGGGTAAGCATCCAGTCAAATTCAAGATCATCTCATGCGCTGTTCACAGGGTAAATGTGCCTCACTCTTTGCATGTTCTTTTTCTCCAAATTTCTGCTTCTGTCATCTGGTTCTCTCTCTCTCTCTTTTTTTTTTTTTTTTTTTTTTTTTGTCTTGTTTTTTGGTTAGTAGTGCAGATAGTCTGCCATAGGAGTGATGGTCTGTGGAAGGAAACAGGATATAGCAGACCTGTCTTGTTCCCATCAAACTGTCCCCACTGGTCTCCGATTCAGGAGATGATGTTGCAAGGCTCAGATGCCCTGGGTGCTGTCGAGGAGAGGGTCACTGTAAGCCCTTGGTCTTCTTCTGGTTCAATCCATTATCAGAGGACTTTGCTGATGGAATGGTCTTAGTGTGGGTGGTGGATGTGGCTCTTCATTCAGTACTCAGTGTCAGGGGCCCACATGTGTCAGGGTGCTCCTGTTGGGCATCTGAGTCTATCTTTGATCCCACCCACAGTTTACAGCCTGCCCTGTTCCCAGTGCCTGTGCCACAGTCTAGCATTGCCCTTGGGTAACCAATGCTCTCACAAGTGCGTGACTGGACCCAGTGGAATCCTCCTTCACCCCTCTAAGACCTGAATAGGACCAAGATGTAGGTGTCCATCCTAAGCCTGCTTCACCAGCACAGGGGCCTCAGAATTCTCCAGCAGAGGCACAAGAACCCAGTTTTGATGCAAGTACAACTCTAGTCTTCAAGGATTAGGGGCCTAACATCTCTTGGGGAAGGGGAGACAACAGACATAAGTATCAAGCAGCTTTGGTCTTTTTCTGCTTTCCCCCTACAAGGCTGAAAGGGCACTTGGATATCAGTGGCTGCTAAGGTCATCCAAAGAGAGACACCAGACATGATGCAGTAGATGCTGTAGATGCCTCCTATATTCTCAGTAGATGCTGCCGATGGTTCTGCAAAGGAACTAGAAGTGATCTGTGTCTAGCTCCAGCTTGTCAAATGCCAGGAAACACAAAAGACAGGAGAACATGATGAGCTACACCAATAGTGCGTGATTAGTAAAATCTAGACTGTGGACACACCATAAACCAAACAGCCTGGGTTTATCAGCTGAGGAGTTGTCATGCAATGAAGGAAATTCAGGAAGAATCCATCAAATAAAAAATATTTAAAAGACACATTGGCTGCGTGGGGTGGTTCGAGCCTGTAATCCCAGCACTTTGGGAGGCTGAGGTGGGAGGATCATTTGAGGCAAGGAATTTGACACCAGCCTGGGCACTATAGAAAACCTCCATTTCTATATATATATATATATATATATATATATATATATATATATTTTTTTTTTTTTTTTTTTTTTTTTTTTTAAATTAGCAAGGCATGGTTGTACATGCCTGCAGTCCTAGCTCCCTGAGAGGCTGAGTCAGGGGGATCCCTGAACCTAGGAGTAAGACATTGAAATGCTCTATGTTGGCAAAACTATGCTCCAGTCTGGGTGACAGAGTGAGATTGAGATCCTATTTCAAAAAAAATAAAAGATACATCAAAAAACATTTTTTTGAGACAGTCTTACTATGTCACCCTCAGTAGAGTGTGGTGACATCACAGCTCACAGCAACCTCAAACTCTTGGGTTTAAGCGATTCTCTTGCTTCAGCCTCCCAAATAGCTGGGACTATAGGCGCCCACCACAACGCCTGGCTATTTTTTGTTGTAGTTGTTTAGCTGGCCTGGACCAGGTTCTAACCTGCCACCCTCAGTGTATGTGGCTGGCACTGTAACCACTGTGCTATAGGCACTGAGCCTACATCAAATTTTTTAAATGGGCTAGATTAAACTAAATCTTGGGTGCATGTCTGGGTGAAGACACTATCAAAAAAATACATGGAGGCTGAGCATGGTAGCTCCCACCTATAATCTCACCACTCTGAGGATTGCTTGAGCTCAGGAGTTTGAGACCAGCCTAGGCAAGACGGAGACCCCTCTCTCTAAAAACAATAGAAAAATTAGCCAGGCATGGTGTTGTACCTATGGAAACTGAGCTGGAAGGATGGTTTGAGCCCAAGAGTTTCAGGTTGCATTAAGCTATGATGATACTACTGCATGTTGTAGCTAGGGTGATCATGTCTCAAAAAAAAAAGCTATATAAGCAATGCATGGAGTTTTTTATGGGGAGTGGAAGGGGATTTTCTTTGCAACATCCTTTCTAGGTCTCTGAGGTGGAGTTCACTTTATTATAATTCATTAAACAATTATTTAAATCCAGTGGTTTCTCATATTTGTATTTTATATCATAATAAAAATATTTTCAAAAAATAAAAAGTAAGAAAGCAAGGGTAACTTGTTTCAGAGAGGAGACCTGCTTCAGGTGAAGGGACACTGGACCCCATGAGGACCCAAGGGTTGAGATACCATTGACCACTGGCTCTGACGAGCCCCACACCTTCCTGGAACCTCAGCTGCTCGAGTCTAGTAATAGATGAGCGCAGACAGCTCTGAGAGCCCCAGTCGCCTGTCACTGTCCCTAGATTCTGTGAGCAGCAGCTTTTGACAGCATGGGCTCATGGTTTGCCTCAGTTTTTAAGCTGGGATGACCCTGGACTATTGCTGTAGTTCAAAAAATATTTTTAAAGCAAATATGGTGTCATTTGAAACAAGGATATGTTCAATATGACAGACATTGCTGGGAGCCTAGCCAACATCCATGCAGTCACCTCTGTTTCCTCACTAACAAACCCTAACTATTGGAGGCAGCAATCAACATGCCCAGCTAAAAGAAGCAGGTTTCTCAGGGACTCAAGTGCTAGGGATAGCCGGTGTGGACAGTGGGTGGGGCTTCCTAGGAATCTGCTGTTTGTTTTCTTGATAAAACCAACAGGCTCAACTGGCTTATGTTTTTTACCTTTGTCCTTCCTCCGCTTTCTGCCTAGAACCAGGATGAATGCCTGGAGGTGCCACAGTCATCCTTCGAGCTTGAAAGAGGGGTCACATCTGAGGATGGCAGAGAGGAAGATGGCAGATGCTTGAGTTCTTGATGGCTTCTCAGAGTCATTGTTCCTTCCCTGGCGGCTGCTTCTAGACTTCCTGATAAGTAAGGAAATGATACTCCATGGCTGTTAAATGCATGTGCTTGGAATTCTATTACCTGCAGTCAAATGCCTTCCTAAAAAGTGAATGCCTCTATCTGTAGAAGTAGAGAGCTCTCAGAATGAATGCAGGGATTCCCCTGAATACCAGAAATTAATGTCATAATTGTAATGTTTATACTTCTAGGGCACATAAGAGCTAATTGTGAGAAGACCCTGCCTTTTGCCCAGAAGTAGAAATGGCACCGTCATTTCCTTGGTTTTGCTGACTGATGGTGAGGAGGAAATGTTTCAGGATAACAGAGCAGAGGGCAGGTAATTTTGAGACTTCCAACAAAGTTCATCAGGGAGCACAAGAGAATGTAGTACACCTTTATAACCAATAGAGCATACTCTATGTTATGTATTTTTTTCCACTCGAAAGTTTTAAAATATCCCTCTTTCCGTATTGTATATAGAGAATGCTGCTGTCATAATGTCCAGGACAGAGACTCTTCCCTCACTTTGCTGATGGATCACCAATTCTCTGGTGAAAGGGACTCCAAGTTGCTATCAGTGCACACATGTATTATGTAGCGCATGCGGCTAATTGTGTGTTTGGGAGATATAGCTAGATGGGGTCATCATCATCATTTTAAGTTCTTTCAGACATGGCAAAAAAATAAGATAGATATTTCATGAATGTAAAGAACCATAGGAGGAAGAGCAGCATATCTGGAGCCAAGAGAACCAATATTCAGCCACTTGTTGGTCCTGAGAGCTTGGACAAATCATTTAGCATCTCTAAAGCTCATTTTCCTCATCAGCAAAAGGAGAATGTTGATGTGTCTGCCTTAAGGGATTGCTGGGAGGACTGGATTTGATGATGTCTGTGAAGGTGCTTAGCATAGTATGTGTGGGACTTGGTAGGTATTCTACAAATGTAGACTTTCTGTCTTTTCCTCTTGCACCCAGGGAGTTCTTATTAAATAATAGTTCATTTTAAAAATAAATTATGATCTCAAGACTAAATAGAGCTTTAATTATCCTCTTGAGGCCAATTGCTTCTTGAGGCCAATATCCCCTCAGCTCCAATAATCCCTCCAGATAGAGAGACTCTCTTTGTAAATTCTTTTTTCTTTTCTTTTGAGACAGAGTCTTACTTTGTCACCCTTGGTAGAGTGCTGTAGCATCACAGCTCACAGCAACCTCCAACTCCTAGGCTTAGGCGATTCTCCTCCCTCAGCCTCCTGAGTAGCTGGGACTATAGGTGCCAACCACAATGCCCGCCTATTTTTTGGTGCAGTTTGTCTGGGGCCTATTTTGAACCCATTCCCCTTGGTATATGGGACCGGAACTCTACCCACTGAGCCACAGGCACCACCCTTTTTTTTTCTTGAGTCAGGGTCTCACTCTGTTGCCCAGGCTAGAGTGCAGTGGCATCATCATAGGTCACTACAACTTCAAACTTCTGGGCTCACCTGATCCTCCTGCCTTGGCCTCTCAAGTAGCTGGGACTATAGGTACTCACCACCATGCCTGGTAAATTTTCCTGTTTTTTGTAAAGATGGGGTGGCACCATTGCTTGGGTTGGTCTCAAACTACTGGCTTCCGGTGATCCTCCCACCTCAGTCTCCCAGCGTGCTAGGATTGCAGGTATGAGCCACTGTGCCTGACCTCTTTATACTCTCGTAGGAGGGGATCTTCACTGTGACTAAGGCAGGACCTTTAAGCTCTGGATAGCTCTGCCTGGGGCCAAGTTATTTTCCTGGACTGAGTTAAAATCCATCTCCCAGGACCTTCCTCCAAGCAACCAGACTACAGTGTTTGCTGAACTGCTTGAGTCAACATCTCCCTGAATTCTAAGCCATGTGCTATATTCTGCTTGCCAGTTCCTCCTTGGCTCCCCGGATGACAGCCACTCTCTACCAAAGTTAACTTCTTCTTCCATTGCACCAGGTGATTCATCCACACTGGTCAGCATTAGGTCGGAGTAGCCATAGCCCTGTGGCACCCATCCCTAGAGACTAGACATTGGCAGTCAATCCATAGACCAAACGGGGACTGCAGATGTGGTTTTGTGACTCCATGATGTTTTTTTTCAGTGGAATTACTGCCAACGTTTAAAAATCACAAGATTATACATTATAAAAACCCAGGTTATCATGCAAGTTTGTCATATCAAATCTTTCCCACATCTACACGTTGGCTGGAGCTGAGTAGAGACTCCCCTGGACACAGGGGCATAGCGTTCTGCTGTTCCCCATGCTTCTGGCTTCTCCTGCTTGTCCGACATCTACTGGGTCACGTCATTTGTATTAGTAACTGATTCTTATAGGTATTCATGTTTGCAACCTGTGCTCCATTCGCTGGGTCCTGCTTGCAGGTAAACAATTCAGTTTTATCTAGAACAAGGTAAACTACATCCTCCAAGGCACTTGACTTTCTGGAACATTCCTTCGTGATTTTTGAATAGTACCTCTGAATATTCATCCTGAAGAAACAGTTTTAGATGTGTTTCAGACTGTGATTAAATATTTCATCACAGTATTGCTGATAATAAAGAATACCTGAGAATAACTCCGGGGCTTGTCTGCTGGGAAGTGGTAACTCCACATCATGGAGTTGCAGCCATCAAATATAATAATACTACTAATAAGATAAAAATAGTAGTAATAATAAGATGATATACACAAACTTTGAAAAATCTCTAACATATATATTAAGTGAAAATAGTAACTTACAAAATAATATAAAATATGATGATGTGATTTATGTTTAAAAACACAGTAATTGGGCTGGGTACAGTGGCTTACACCTGTAATTCCAGCACTTTGGTAGGCTGACGTGGGAGGATTGCTTGAAGTCAGGAGTTCAAGACAAGCCTGGGCAATATAGTGAGATCCTTCTCCACAAAAAAGTAAGAAAAATTAGCTGAGCAGGATGGCGCACATCTGTAGTCCCAGCCTCTGAGGAGGCTAAGGCAAGAACATCCCTTGAACCCAGGAATTGGAGGGTGTAGGGAGCTGTGATCTCATCTCTGCACTCCAGCCTGAGTGACATAGCAAGCCCTTGCCCTAAAAACAAAACAAAACAAAACAACATTTACATACAGGTGTCTGCTCTATAGTAGTGACTGCTAAACTAGAGCTGGAATTAGGAACAATAGTCAAGGAAGACTTTGGCTTCATTAGTACAGTTTTCATTTTTTTCACTGAGAATGTATTTATGCCTTATTTGGGTTCTGGAAATCAAAAAGAAAATTCCTGCTGTGTGCAGAAGCTCATTTTTGACATCAAGACTGTGAATATAGAGAAACAAATCACTCCAAATCACATTTGGTTTGGGGCTAAGTTAGTATACCATGCTTTTCTACAGAGTCCATACCTCTGGGTTTCTTTGGGATAGTTCCAGTTTCAAATGTTCTGTGACCCTATAAATATACTCATTCTTGTCAGGCATAACCTTCCAATTTTAGCTCTGGAAAATACAGTCACTGTATATATCATACAAATTGTTGTTTCTAAGCAACTGCATATCAAGGATATATCAAATTTACCAAAAATAAACCCTAGAAACCTCCGTGTCCCTAAACAGGGTTCCATGATGTGTCACTTCTGACCAATATAAATTTTTGTGGGCTCAGAGCACCAGGGAAATTCATCTAAGTGTTGCACCTCAGCTCCAAATGGCTTTTGACAGCCCAGTTGAAAATGCTCAGAGGTCAATGCCCTGTGGGACTGTGGTACCTGCAGGTCCTCACGATATTTCAGAGGCTGAAAACTGAAACCTTGGCCTCTGCCAGCACCCTTCACCTCTCGACAGACACCTAGCTCTGTGCAAGGCAGGCCTGGGGTGAAGCTGGCTGGGATATCTTCACATCTGGCAGGAGCCTCAGGTCCTAGTTCTTACAGACATTAATGTCTGAGACAAGATTGAGACTTGGTATCTGAGCAGAGGAGGAAAGGACTGCTTTTAAAATGGCAACCTGTCCAGGCTGGACATAACCTGATGGCTTAAGATCCCTAACAGGACCAGGACAAGCTCAGGTGGCAAGATGCCCACCTCCACCTCTGCCACCCCAAGGGACTCAGCCAAAGCTGAGATTGGGTTAAGAGTCACGAGACAAATGATAAGCAAAACCAGAATGAGACACCTCTTCACCCCACTAGGGTGATTATTATCAAAAAAAAGAGCAACAGCACAAGAACAATTAAAAAAAAAAACAGAAAGCACAATGGCAGGGATGTAGAGAAATTGGAACCCTCTTACATTGCTGGCAGGGACTTTAAAGAATGCAGCTGCTGTGGAAAACAGTCAGTTGCCAACAGTTAGTTGCCAGCAGTTTCTCAAAAAATTAAACACAGGATCATCAGATGACCCAACAATTCTACTTCTGAGCTCATCTCCAAAAGATTGGAAAGTGGGGACTTGAATGGATATTGGTATACCAGTATTTATAGCAATGGCTAAAAATGAAGAAGCAACACAATTGTCCATTGACAAGTGAATGGATAAAAAAAAATGTGACATATACGTGTAAGGGAATATTATTCAGACTTAAATAAGAATAAAATTTTTATACATGCTACAACATGCATGAATCTCAAAGACATTATGCTAAGGGCAATAAGCCAGTCAAAAAAGAACAAACACAGGCTCGGTGCCTGTGGCTCAAGCGGCTAAGGACCAGCCACATACACCTGAGCTGGCAGGTTCGAATCCAGCCCAGGCCTGCCAAACAACAGTGACGGCTGCAACCAAAAATAGCCAGGCGTTGTGGTGGGTGCTTGTAGTCCCAGCTACTTGGGAGGTGGAGGCAGGAGAATCACTTGAGCCCAGGAGTTGGAGGTTGCTGTGAGCTGTGATGTCACAGCACTCTACCCAGGGTAATAGCTTGAGGCTCTGTCTCAAAAAAAAAAAACATAGCATGATTCCAATTAGATTAGAGAAGTCAAATTCATGGAGATAGAAAGTAGAATAGGGAGTTCCAGGGGCTGGCAGGAGAGGAGAATGGGGAGTTAGTATTTCTTTTTGTTTTTTTTTTAGACAGAGTCCCATTCTATTATCCAGGCTAGAGTGGCATGGCATCAGCTTAGCTCACAGCAACTTCAGACTCCTGGATTCAAGTGATCCTCCTGCCTCAGTCTCCCAAGGAGCTGGAACTACATGTACCTGCCACAATGCCTGGCTAATTTTTCTACTTTTAGTAGAGATGGGATCTCACTTTTGCTTAAGCTGGTCTTGAATTCTTGAGCTCAAGTGTTCCTCCTACTTCGAACTCCCAGAATGTTTGGATTGCAGGGGTGAGCCACTGTGCCTGCATGGGAGTTAGTATTTTAATGGATATAGAGTTTCAGTTGGGGAAGATGAAATGGAAGGTGGTGATGGTTGCTCAACAAAAGGAACTTACTTAATTCTATTGACCTGTACACTTAAAAATGGTTAAAATAATAAATTTTATTTTATGTATATTGTATCACAACTTAAAAAAAAAAAAAAAAAAAAAGTGGGATGATGCCCAGGGCAGAGGAGGCCACTGTGGTGGGAAAATGACATGGTAGAGGAAGCCAAAGTCATCCCAAAAGGCCTTGGGCTTTTTCAGCCGCTGTTCAGGCTTCAGCCTATTTTGAATAGACAGGCTTATGTGAACAAAGGTTTACAACAAGCATTAAAGCTGGTTATGTGCTGGTCTAGACCAAGTATCATAACTCTAGGAGGAGGTAAAGCTAATGATACCTTTGGATGGGTAAAGTGTGGCTCTTTCTTCCTTCCTTGATAGCTATCAGGAGGGTAGGAATTCACATTCAACTCAATAGGGTGTGTGTTGTGCTCATTTTCCCTTAGAAGGTCATGCTTTTCTTTGCTTTTTTTCCCCTCCTCCTTTGGGGGTAGCCACATGTTAAATCTTTGTGTCTGTGTTAAGCAATGGTGGAATTGCACATGGCTGGAGGGCCCACTGCACAGGGATGGGAAGGCTGGTGCAGGTTGGGGTATGTGAGAGCTGAGAGCCAAGGCCATTGCAGGGCTTTATGGGAATGAGGTGTGATTACAGAATCCTGTTGCATGGCTAGGTCAGATTTGGTATGTGAGACGAGGATGTTGTTTGGCCAAGAGGGCAGGATGTGAGTGTTGAAACAGAGGGGAGGATATTCACAAGAGCTCTCATCTGGGAGCCAGGGATGATTGTCAACTGTCCCCATAGATCAGATGAGAAAGTAAGGCTTAGAGAGAGGAAGGAATTCATCCAAATTGCTGCAGTGAGTTAGTGGTGGTGCTAGAACCAGAGTCACATTTCCTGGGCCCAGGTCCAAGACTAAACTTAGTACCTGTTCTCTAGTATTTAAAAATTAAGGGTCCCAAGTTGGCTGTCACTGACACATTACATTGTAAATTTGGGAGTATATAAATTCAGACCTAAGCCAGGAATTATCATTGATACAAATGGTGTAGCTGTAATTCAAAAATGGCCCACATGATTCTCTCCCTTTGGTGTTAATGCCCTTGAGTGTGGGTAAGACACGTGACCTGCTTCCACTATTATGTTGTAAAGGTGACAGGATTTTGCAGATGTTATTAAGGTCCCTAATCAATTGACTTGATTTAATCAATCTTGGGTGTATTGGACCTGATGAGCTGAGCCCTTTAAAAAAGACTTGGGTGTTCCTGAAGTCAGAGACTCCTAGCAGCAGAGTCTCTTTCTTTCTCTCTGCCCACCTCACCCCTCTTCCTTTCATCCTCCTCTCCCCTGCCCTCTCCCCCATCACCTTTCTCTCTTCTTCTCCCTTTCCCATTGCTGTCTTTGAAGAAGCAAGCTGCTATGAATTGAATTCTATAGCCACAAATAAATGAAATCTTTGAAAATCTTGAAGGAGCTTAGAGGTAAATCCTTACCTAGTCTACCCTTCAGATAAGAATGCAGCTCAGTCAACAGCTTGAATTAGCCTTGTGAGACCCTGAGAAGATAATTTAATTAAGTCATCATGCCTGAACTCCTGATCCAGGAAAACCAAGACAGTGTTTTATATTAATTTTTGCTCCCAAAGATGCTTATTTTCAGGGGATGTCTTATTTTTCCATGAAGAATACAGTACACATTTATTGTTCCCCGCAACCCATCCTCTCTGATCCTCCTGTTCTTCTACACGCGTCTGCGAAAGTCTCCTCCTCTCTCCCACCCCTCTCTTACCGCTCACTCCGACCTCAGCTCCGCCTCCACACAGCAGTGAGGTTAGGACTCCAGGTAATGTCACTGGTTGCTAGACGCCAGTCGGGGCGGCCCTAGCAACCAGTTAACGGTGAATTAATTTTCATTCTGAGACAGAGCCTGGGGGGGCCTTATTTTCGAGGGATGCCTTATATTTCACCCAGAAGGAAACCTGTAAGTAGGTCTTATTTTCGGAGGATGTCTTATTTTCGGGGAAACACGGTAGTATGTGTGTCATTTTAAGCTGCTATATTTGCACCAATTTGTCATGCAGCAACAGAAAACCAATATAATGGGTAAGAAGGTTGGATCTGTCTAAAAAATAAATCTAGAAAGAGGCGGTGCCCATAACCCAATGGGTAGAGTGCCGGCCACATACACCAAAGCTGCCGGGTTCGAACCCAGCCCGGGGCCAGCTAAAACAACAATGACAATTGCAACAACAACAAAAAATAGCTGGGCATTGTGGCAGGCACCTGTAGTCCCAGCTTCTTGGGAGACAGGCAAGAAAATTGCTTAAGACCCAAGAGTTTGAGGTTGCTGTGAGCTGTGACAGCATAGCACTCTACCCAGGGCAACAGCTTGAGACTCTGTCTCAAAAAAAAGAAAGAGAAAGAGATTAAAGATGGCAGCTGAGTAACAGCTTCCCTGTAACTGGGCCTGGCGAATCTGGGGAGACAAGATTCCAGACATCTCTGGCCGGTGGGACCTGCCTACAATCATCCCTTTGAGGACACAGAGAGCCAGCAAG
>CAUYPK010033798.1:0-50886 GCA_963574355.1 Loris lydekkerianus
GTATCGTTATATGATAGACTATTACTCAGGAATTAAAAGAAAGAAACCATAAGAAATCATGACATGCATCAACTTATATGAATTTCAAAGATGTTGTATGGAGTGAAAGAAGGCAGCCATTGTAGGGGTCAAATGTAGAAAGAATATTGCTGTAGGAATCTGAAGACCTGGGTCCTAAACCTTTGTATGTCATCAGCTAGAAATATGCACCATAGATGAGGCCCAACCCATTACCCTACAATGTACTCAGCCCTACTATGAAGCTAAACTATAGCTTTCACATGAAGGCTATAACCCAACTATAGCACAAGACTATGAGGAAAGGACCGAGGAAGGGGAAGGGAGGGGGGAGGTTTGGGTGGAGGGAGGGTAATGGGTTGGGCCTCATCTATGGTGCATATTTTTATCTATAATAAAAAAAAATAGAAAAAAATATGCAATTAAGTAAATTTGATAAACCAAAGTAAAACCAAAGACCATATGATTGTCTTGATAGATGAAGAAAAAACATTTGATAAAATCCAGTATTATCATTTCATGATAAAAACCCTCAAGAAACTAAGCATAGAAGAAACATACATCAAAATTATAAAAGCCGTATATGACAAACCAACAGCCAGTATCATACTGAATGGGGAAAAGTTGAAAGCATTCCCCCTGTGAGCATTCTCCCCACTGTCACTACTTCTATCCAAAATAGTACTGGAGAAATCAGGCAAGAGAAAAAAGTAGGGTATCCAAACATGAAGGAGAGGTCAAACTATTATTTTTCATTGACTGTATGATTTCATATTTAGAAAATTGCACAGTCTCCACCAAAAGACTCCCTGAATTGATACATAAATTCAGCAAAATCTCAGGTTATAAAATCCATGTACCTAAATCAGTAGCATTTCTAAATATGAACAACAGTCAAGCTGAGAGTCAAATCAAAGACTCAATACTTTTTCTGATAGCTATAATACAAGGAAAATAAAATATTTAGGAATATACTTAACCAAGGATGTGAAAGATCTCTACAAAGAGAACTGTGAAACACCGATGAAAGAAAATACAGATGATGCAAACAAATAGAAAAAACATCCCATGCTCATGGATTGGTAAAATCAACATTGTTATAATGTACATACGACCCAAAGTTATTTACATATTCAATGACATCCCCATCAAAATACAAATGATATATTTCACAGATTTAGAAAAAATAATGTATTCTTTATTTGGAACCCAAAAGAGCCTGAATAGCCAAAGCAAACTTAAGCAAACAGAACAGATTTGAAGGCATCACATTATCAGAATTTAAATTATTCTCTAAAGCTATAGTAACCAAATCAGCATGGTAGTAGTATAAAATTAGAAACAGACTTCTATAAAAAACAGACCAATAGAACAGAGTAGAGAACTCAGATATAAAACCTTCTACCTACAACCAACTGATCTTTGACAAAGCAGACAATAATATACACTGGAGAAAGGAAATCTTATTCAATAAATGATGTGGAAAAATGAATAAATACACGCAGAAGTAGGACCCTATCTCTCACCACATGCAACAATTAATTCAAGATGTATTGAAGACTTAAATGTAAGGCATGAAACTATAAAAATTTTAGAAGACAATGTAGAAAAAACTCTCCTAAACATTGGCCTAGGCAAAGAATTTATGACTAATATCTCAAAGGCAATTATAGCAGCAGCAACGACAACAGCAGCAACAAATGGGGCTTCATTAAATTAAAAAGTTTCTGCACAGCTGAGGAAATGGTCCATAGAGTTAAATACATAGACCATCTATAGAATGGTAGAAAATATTCACAGCTGATACTTCTGATAAAGGGCTAAGATCCAGAAGCTGCACATAACACAAACAAATCAGGGGAAAACCCCAACAAATAACCCCATTGAAAAGTGGGCAAAAGACATGACCTGATGTTTTCCAAAAGAAGATAGTAGGCAAGCATAACAAACATATGAAGAAATACTCAACATCACTAATCATCAGGGAAATACAAATTAAAATCACAATGGGATATCACTTTACCCCTGTTAGAAAGGCCTTTATTAAAAAGAAAAAAAAAAAAAAAAAAGGATGCTGGCGAGGATACAGAGAGAAAGGAATGCTTACTTTCTGTTAGTGGGACTGCAAATTAGTATAATCTCTGTGAAAAACAGTGTAAGAGATTCCTCAAATAAATAGATCTAGATTTACTATTGAACCCAGCAATCCCATTGCGTGATATCTATCCAAAAGAAAGGAAACACCACAAATTATCTCCAATGATTAGAGTGAATTGATGGGCACACATAGGCCCAAAAGATGTAAAGGTGCTTGGAAATTAAGGAGGGTGAAGAGGAGGAAGACAAGGGTAAAAGCTACCTATTGTTTATAGTGAACACTATTCGGGTGATGGATACACAAAAAGCCTTGAGTTTAAAACTATTATAAAAGGCATCTGTGTAATACAATCATTTCTTCCTTTTTAATATTTTGCAATTTTGAAAAGTTAAAAATTATATGATTTTATGGTGTTAGATGATAATCAATTGATTCTGAAGACCTAGTGTTTTCCAGATACTACTGTATGTGTTTATCTCCCATGATCTCTTTCTTCTTTTATTTGTGCTTTCATTCATTCAACATGTATTTATCAGGTGCCCACTATATTTCAAGCACTGTTCTAGACATAGGAGATAAAGGCATCAAAAATTATTTATAAACACTTCCTCTCTTAGTTTTTACTTTCTGGTAGGGAAATCAGACAAGGCCAGGGATGGGCTCACTAAGGTCATTATGTAAACACTGGAAGGACGTGGGACGGTTAGCATCAGATATCTGGGGGGAGAATGTTTCAAGGAGCAGAGAAGGATCTATAGAAGCCCTGAAATGGGATCGTACTTAATGTGTTGGAGAACTAGCAAGGAGGCCCATGTGTCTGGAGAGCAGTGGGCATGGGAGAGAGTAATAGGAGTTGATATTGGAGAACACATAAGGCCTTGTAGGCCATGGTAAGGCCTTGGCTTTCATTGTGACTGATGTGGGAAGCAAAAGGTGGTTTGTTTTATTTTGTTTTAAATAAAGTATTTATTTATTTATTTATTTATTTGTGATTTTTGTCTTTTATTTGTTTGAAATACATTCTTACTGTATAAAATGATTTTTAAATTTCTTTTTTGTTTTTTGTTTTTTTTTAGGAGGCTCAGGTGCATGAGGCTGGTGCTCTAACAATTGAGCTATAGGCGCCCAGCCAACTTTTCTAAAATTTTTTTTTTTTTGAAACGGAGTCTCAGTATGTCACCCTTTGTAGAGTTCCATGGCCTCACAGCTCACAGCAACCTCCAACTCTTGGGCTTAAGCAATTCTCTTGCCTAAACCTCCCAAGTATCTGGGTCTAGAGATGCCCACCACAATGCCTGGCTATTATTTTTTGTTGTTGTTGTTGCAGTTGTCATTATTTTTTTAGCTGGCCCCACCTGGATTCAAACTCACCAGCCTCGGTGTATGTGGCTGGCGCCCTATCCACTGAGCTACGGGGGCTGCCCAAGATTTTTAAATTTTTAACAATGAAAATAGTTGATATCACCATACAGATAATATGGAATTATATACATATCATTCATATCAGTCTTTAAAATATTGTAAAAATAGAACACACTCATGCTTTCATGGAATTTATACCTATATTTCCCTCCTGGAAGAAAAGACAAGAGTCTATTAACAATGGGAAATTTTGAGGAGAGAAATTGAGGATAAACTTCTTATTTTGAAATAATTTTAAATATACAAAACAGTCACTGAAATACTATACAGACCCTGTATATCTTTCCCCCAGCTTCTCCCATTGTTAATATCTTATATAACCATAACAAATTTGTTGAAGCTAAGAAATGGACATAGGTTCAATACTAGTAAGCAGTGAAACTAATGACTTCATGTGGATTTTTCAGTGTTTCTGCTAATGTCTTTTAGCAGATATCTAAAAGAATCTGTTCCTAGAGTCTGATTTAATCTAGGATGCCACATTACCTTCAGAAATGGAGGGTTGTGAGTATAGAACTGACAACTCTTGTTCTTCATTTTACTAAGCAATCTTACTTTGGTTGCAATTGTTCTTCAACTGACAACTTTTGTTGCAAAACTTTGGTTGCAATTGTTCTTCAACTGACAACTCTTTGTTCTTCATTTTGCAATATTGCTCATTTTGCAATATTACTTTGGTCTACTTGGAACTCACTTGATATATATAGTGCTCCAAGTTCACTTACACTGAAGAAATTATTACCCATAAGAAAATTATTTATCCAGTGATAGGTGCTTTTCCGGTGCCTCATTCAGTGGTAAATTTGTTTCATCCAAACTGACATTAAGTAGATGAAATCCATTGATTTCCGGCAGGGATTAATTAAGGTAATCAGCTATGCATTTGAGGACATATACTTAAATTACGTTCAACAGAATAAGCTAAGGCAAATGAACAAGATTATTGTTCAAGAGTGTGATTAGATCAATTACCTGAATACCGCTCGGCTCATAGTAAAGTTGATCTTTAGATTTAGCTTTTGTATTCACGTCGTAGGGTATAATTGGGCCAGCTTGTGTGTGGTCGTATTCAGCAGCTCTTTGTAGTATTGCACACTGATAAGCTGCTCTCACAAGTATCCCTGTAAGCAACTAAATACAAACTATAATGTATCAAGTATTATCTAGGGTAGATTTCATTTCTCAGACTTAAACATACACAGAGACAGAGACAGAATGTCAGGGTGCCCTGGTTTAAAAAAAAAAAAAATGATGTAATTTAAGTAATTTAGAGCACCATGTGACCCAACCTCATGTTTTAAATAATCACCTTGAGAGCCTGATATTGATGAATTAAATCTCACCATTCTGTAGACATCTTGCTATCTTTCCATTAGTGTAGCGTTAATGGCCCATTTCATTTTCTTGGTACATTTATGTGCTTAGAGATCACATAGTTGTCCAAATAATAGCTCTAATTTTTTCTTAGCATTTAATTCTGAGATTTGTTAATCCTTTAATGAATTCCATGGACTATTAGTAATTGTTTAATGATGATGTGGATAAAGTGTCACTGACTCCAATGACACATAGTATCTTGTAAATGTGTTTTAATGCATATTATTTACTCCTTACCCTGCTGGCATTTGCAGAATTTTGTTACTAATTTCAGATTATATAGTTTTAATACTATTTAAGGAGAATTTCCTGAAAATAAAATATTCTCCTTTTTATTAAGGTATATTATATCTAAGCATAATGATAGATTTTTACCTATTTAGTGTGGAAATCCCAGAAGTTTCTTCTTTTCTGAAAGCTATTCTAGTGAAGCACAGTTCTTTCAGCTTATATATTTTAATGAGAGATTTATAATTTTGAGATTCATCTAACACAGGTCTCCTAAAGAAAGAAAGAAAATGAATTTGTATAGGAAACGTTAATAATTCCTTAACATTTCTTAATTTTAGTAAAATTAAAAAAAGTTCTTTGGAATTTAATACCACTGGATAAACAACTTAGAATGATGGAAAAGAGGTAACTGAAACAAGCAATAAATCGTATTTTATGCAAATTTATAAGGAATCACAATAAAATTTGATGTTATTCCAGGCTGGCTGTGGAGGCCACACTTCTTATGACAAGTGCTACATTAAAATTTGGATATTTCTTTTTTAGATCAATGCTATCAGCTACTGTTTTGCAGAACTTAGCCAGAGGCCTTTGCAACTTTTGATTCATATGAATCTATTGACCTGAGCACTCCCTCTCATTGTTCTACGTCACTCTAGTGAGAGGGTGATATGTGTTGTGTTATTTTCCCTGCCAGACAACTTCGTGCACTGACAGTCTTTACTTTTTTCTTAAATAGACACAAAACTTGATTAATTGTCTAACAGAATGTAAACTGATTGAAGCTGACTTCCCTTCTAAGATTTTAACATTAGAAATTATAGATATAACTGCAATCGTAATAACTTTGCCTAAAGAAATACATGTTAAAAAAATTGTGTCATTTGCATTAAGAGTAGCATCATCTCTTGGTAGATAATGGGCAAATCTACCAAAAAAATCTGAAAATAGTAAGCATTCTGTTCTTTCCACTCTGTTACTCTAAATACTTCTTTAAGAAAATTATTCAAGGGATTAATATCCAATAGAATAATCTTCTATAAGACTTCACATTTTTTGCATTAACCTGGATGGAGCTGAAACATATGCTTCTTAGTAAAGTATCGCAAGAATGGAAAGCAAGTATCCAATATAGTCAATCCTAACGTGAAGCCAGTAGACTCACTAATACACGCCCACACAGAAGGAAAACTTAATTCAAGTTGTGGAGAGGGGGCACAGGAGAAGGAAGAGGGTTGGTGTGTTCCAACCTAATGGGCACAATGAAAGTGTATATGGCACACCTCCTGGGTGCGGGACACAGCCACAACGGAGACTTTACCTAAGGAATGAAGACATTGTAACCTAATCATTTGTTCCCTCATATTAAGCTGAAATAAAAACAAAAAGAATAATCTCCTATAGATATCAAGAAAAGGGCAACATTTTTAGTAGACATAAAGACCATACATTCTTACCTGCAAACATTTATTTATACCTATAAAATTGTAGCCATTTATTATAATTGTGTGTGACCTTTCACTTATTAAGTTAGTGTTACTAGGAATGATCTTTGGCTACTTTAAAAGTAGTCCCATTGTATAGTAGATTGCTAACATTTATGGAACACTTAGCATGTTCTAGGTACCATACTTATTACTTGCACTTATTTACATGACTGAAAATTACTGCCACTTTCTTATACCATCTTTTGTGATCAAGAATACATTTTGGAATACCCATGTTACAGTGTGCAGGTGTCAACCATAGAAAAACGTATACATATCTAAGGGGGAATGCTACCTTGTAAGATTCTAACCCATGACATTTAGCTCACTAGCATTATTATTTAATTTTGACCAAAGGTTCAGCTGGTCAAAAATTATTAACATTCTCAGAATTAAATATGGAGATTAACATGCATCATAAAATATACACATATATACACCAGGATCTCAGTATCTCAGTGTATTTTATGAGAACAGCTCTTGAGATAGAGTTTTAGTATGTGAAACAAACCAAGAATTATCTATTATTTATGCCTATCTAGCTGAGTAACCAGTGATTTGAAAATCAATGACAAATAATCAACTTCATAAGCCTATTTAAGTCAGTATAATTCTGACAGTTTTCCACTTCACTTGTCTTGCACCCCACCATTATATTAAATTTTAAGGGCTTATATGCCTGAGAAGTCTAGGTTCAGTACTTGCAATCATCTTTTGGGATAATACTCTTTTAGTAAGTCTCACATATTCCACACTAATTAAAGAGTTAAATCTCAGAGCAGTTGCTTCTTGATTGCGAACAAAGAATCATACTAACAAAAACAAGAAAATGCTTATACACAAGCAAACCTTTAAGCCAAATGGACAATTCTTTGTGTATTTCATCAAGTTCCACATATTCATACCTTTCAAATACAAATAATTGTAGTTGTCCCCTTTAACCTTGGTTTCACTGAGGTTTTACTCCTCTGCAGTCAACCATGGTACAAAAATATTAAATGAAAAATTCCAGAAATAAATAATTCATGAGCTTTAAATGCCTACATTGTTCACCTCATTTCATCCTGTAGAAATTTTATCATCTCACTTCATCATAAGAAGAAGGATGAGTACAGTATAATAAAAAATTTTGAGAGAGAGACCACGTTCACATAACTTATTACAGTATTCGTTACAATTGTTCTATTTCATTATGACTTACTGTTGGTAATACTTTACTATATGCCTAGTTTGTGGGTTAAACCTTATCACACATTTGTATTTACAGACAAAACTTAAGTGTGTATACAGTTCAGTGCTATCTGTGGCTTCAGGCATTAACCAGGGGTGTTGGAATTGTGGATAAGGGGGAAAGGAAAGGGGGATACTGTATGTTGTTTTTTTACTGAAAACAAGTAATTAAAGGAACTAAGCAAAAAATATCTGAATGTTAGAAAATCATAACCACACAATTTATCTGTAAATGTCACTGTGAGACGCTCTACTATCAGTCCTCCTTACCACCTCTATGATCTTCGAGTCTAGACCAAGTCTTTACTTCAGATGACCACAGACAAAGACCCAGCACTAAAAGTAATATCATGCAAGCGTTCATGTAATTTATTATCTTTGGCTAAAGTTCAGATTCCCTGACATTCTTGCTCTAGGACTAGCTTCAATCTTCCCCTCTAATCTTTTATCCCTATTGAACAATTAGTCGTAACTATGTCTTAATTTTATCTTTTTTCTCCTGTTTTTTCTTTTCCTAAGTTAGGGGTATAAATAAATAGCTAAAGATAAATAATAATGAAAGGATGGTAACAAAGTGCTTTCCTAATTTGGTATCTCAAAGATACCACTGTTCATGATATCTGAATTATCCTTGTTAACAATGCAATCCCGTGGGTCTTTGTGGCAAAAAGAAACCATAAATCTAACACTGTTGCTAAAGAAAGAAAAGTATTGAATATGCTAAAATCCTATTTTTACATATTAATTATCTGAAAAATCAATTGAAATAAATTAAGTAGTAGGATATTGTATAAAGTATTAGCTCAAAGGTTGCTTTGGCATTGGGGTCAATACGATATTTAGATTCAATACTTGCCTCAAGCTTTTCTCTTACCCACCTAAAAAGCAATACAAACAACAGGTGTCTTATTTATGGCTACACTTTTTGAAAAACATTTCCTTAGGGAGCATACTGGATTTTAGAACTTGTATTTTAACTTCACCAATATTTCATCCACTTCTACTTTTAAAAATTTCAAATAAAGATTTTAATCTGAAAGAACACTGTGCTGTCTCTAAGGCTTAATTCTTAGCCTGTCTACATACAGTTATATTATGGCGATGTTTTAGAAGTAAATAAAGGAATTATAATAGTCCAATAGATAAGATAGTTTTTCTCAAAGTTACCATTGTTCAATGAGATGGGGTGAAAGGTCAAAGTACGTTTTGCTTACTATAAATGGCACTTTCCCCATCTGTAAAATTCATTTAATTATACAAATATTTATTGATCTTTTATGATGTGCCAGAAAGAGTTCTATGTTCTAGAACTACACTGTACTTTAACTAAAGATCCCTATTTAATAGTAATTCATCTATTACTAGTCTCACATCATGATTTTTAAAATTATGTATAGACATTCAGTTATAAAATATTACTCATCTATTGGATGTAGAAATGTTTCTCTAGTTTCAAAAGTCAGAAAGAACTCTGCTATTTTAAGGATAATACCTGTTTTGTTTTGTTTTTTTGCTTCTCATATTGCATGTAGCAAGTACAATGTGATTCAGACTGATTGTAATTACAAAGAACACTGCTCCTGAAATTTCTCCAACATTATTTTTTTTTAATAGCAATCTAATGATTCCTTAGGAAATTTCCTTAAAGAACATAAAGGCTAGTACCAAGAATGTTTATCTTATAGGTCAAAGATCTTTTTAAAATGTTTTTAAGATGTGGGATCTTGCTATATTGCCCAGGCTGGTCTTGAAGTTCTGGTCTTAAGTGATTTTTCTCCCATGGCCTTGAGAATCATTGGAGTTACAGGCTTAAGCAACCACACACCCAGCTTGCCAAAGACCTTAACAGACATCTCCCTAAAGAAGATACGCAGATGAAAAATAAACATGTGAAAAGATGCTCTACATCATATGTTATCAGGTAAACACAAATTAAAACAACAATGAAATACCCCTACACATCCACTAGAATGGTCAAACTCCAAAGCAATAGCAAACATTGGCAAGGATGTAGAGCAGCAGGGGCTCTCATCCACTGATGGTGGGAATGCAAAACAGTGCAGCCACTTTGGAAGACAGTTTGACAGTTTTTTTGCAAAGCTAAACATACATGCTCCTTACCTAAAAGTGTTGAAAAATTATGTACATAGCAAAACCTACACATGGGAGTTTAAAGCAGATCTATTAGTAATTGCCAAAACTTAGAAACAACCAAGATGCTCTTCAGCAGGTGAATGGATACATAGCCTGTAGTACATCCAGACAAGGGAATTTTATTTGACGCCTAGAGGAAAGGAGCTGTCTAGTCATGGAAAGCCATGAAAAGACATGGAAGAAACTGGAATGTATCCAATAAATGAAAGAAGCCAATCTGAAAAGACTACATACTGTGTGATTCCAACTATGTGACATGCTGAGGAAGTTAAAATTATGGGAACAGTAAAAGATCAGTGATTGCCAGGGATGGTGGGGGTCAAGGATGAATATGTAGAGCAGAAAGGATTGTTAGGGTCATGAAATACTTTGTATAATACTAAAATGGTAGATGCATGTCATTCCATAATACAAATGTTTGTCCAAAGCCCTAGAACATAAGAACAGTGAACCTTAGTGTAAACTACAGGCTTTGGGTGATGAGGATGCGTCAATGTTGGTTCATCACATGCACCACTTAGGTGGGGGATGCTGAAAATGGGCGAGACGATGCCTGTGTGGGGGAGGGGTATTTGGGGACTCTATATTTTCTTCTCAATTGTTCTGTGAACCTAAAACTTACCTTTAAAAAAATTTTTTACAAATGAGGAAGTAGTGGCGACTTAGACTCAGGTTTAAAGAAGAAGGTCAGGATGGAAGAGATGAGTCAGAGCCTATTACTAAAGCTCTCAAAAGATAATGATTTCTTTTCCACCATGTTTTTCATACCATTGATTCATCCCAAGGTCATGTAATAATTTGTAGCTACAGTCATTTGTCACCAGTTTAGGGAAAGGATCACAAGGTGGAAAGGGGATATGTGGATGTTTTAAGTGACTTGAAAAAATACTAATGATATAATAGTTTGTGTATGCAATAACTAATCAAAATTCTAACTAGAATCTAAAGAACTTACAATAAATAATATTAAACAGCTACAAGAGTCAAATTAAAGAGCTCCTTGATTTTTCGCCTAAGACCTCTATGAATTATTTTTTAAGTCGTTACCAACATTTGAGGTTTTATGCCTTTCTCTTTCAGTCACCCAAGATAAAACAATACAGGGTTCTAATATTAACTAACTACCTTTAGAGACAGCTCTAAAGCCTTTGTATCTGTACTTCCTTGAAAATTTTCTTGTATTTTTTTCAGTGTGTTCAAACTCCTGGCTTGAGATCTAAGAATTGCAAATAGGTACATATAAAATGCTTGATATTATTAATCATCAAGGAAATGCAAATTGAAACCACAATGGTTTCTGACATATTACCTCATAGCTGTCAGAATAGCTGTATCAGAAAAATAAGAGACAGCAAACATTGCCAAGGATATGGAGAATTTGGAACCTTTGTACACCTTGGTGGAAGTGTACCATCTGCTATGGAAAACAGCATGGAGGTTCCTATTAAAAAGGAAACAACCATATGATCTACTGATTCTACTTCTGGGAATTTACCCCAAAGAGTTAAAATCAGGATCTCAAAGAGATAGTAGCATTCCCATGTTCGTTGTAGCATTATTCATGATAGCCAAGTTGTGAAAACAACTAAAATGTCCATCAACAGATGAATAGGTAAAGAAAATGTTGAAAATGTATGCAATGGAATACTATTCACCCTTAAAAAAGAAGGAACTTCTGCAACATGCTATGTGGATGAACCTAAAGGATTTTATACTAAGAAAAATAATCCTGTCACAGAAAAACAAATACTACATGATTCACTTCTCTGACGTCTCTAAAGCAAATTCGTATAGTCAGAGGGGGGTGACGGCACCAGGGCTTGGAGGGGAGGGAGAAATCGGAAGTTACTGAGTGATCGGTGTCAAGTTTCAGTTAGGAAAGAGGAATAAGTTCTAGAAATCTGCTTATAGATTTCTATAGTCAACAATACCAATTTACACACTTAAAATTTATTAAGAGCATAGATTTCATGTTAGGTATTCTTAGTACAATAAAATGAGATCAAGTAAAATAGTTTTAAAAATGGGAGAAGGAGCATGTTCAGAACTGGGGCTTATCAATGGAGACTCCAAACCTTAAACTAACACTATTTATTGTGTGTGGCATTGCACTTTCAGGGAAGCAGCTTCTGGTGCTGCAGATTTCACTATCTTATTTGTCTTCCTTAAATTTACTGACAGTCATTCTGTCAGAAATCAGCTACTCGGTTTTTGAAATATTTTTCAGTAACATGTGGTACCTATGTTGGAAAAAGGGCAAAGGATGCTTTGGGGGTGTGGGGGGGGGAGGACATAGAGAAAGAACTAGAAAGAGACCTTGCTTTATCAGAATCCTCAGAGTCCAGCCCAAGTCTCCTGCAAATGAGAGACCCCAAGAGAACATCGGCTTCCTAAACTCAGTCTTCCAGACACAGACTTCAACTATCACCACAACACAGCCGTCTGTGCCTTTCATTCTCTACTAATCAGTTTTGTTATTTCATTTGCAGCTTAGAGACCTGAAGTTTGTAAACCCATAAAGGAGAGTCCCTAAAGTATATAGAATTATTGGTTGCTTTTCAGGGGTCCTCAAACTTTTTAAACAGGGGGCCAGTTCACTGTCCCTTAGACTGTTGGAGGGCTGGACTATGGTTTAAAAAAAAACTATGAACAAATTCCTATGCACACTGCACATATCTTATTTTGAAGTAAAAAGCACAACGGGAACAAATACAATCACACCACCTCATGTGGCCCACAGGCCGCAGTTTGAGGACCCCAGAAGTTTCTCAGGAAAGTCTGCTATTTAGTACCACAAGGCTGGAAGTTAAGAATCTAGCCAAACAACAACATGACTTTTCATTTGTGTACAGAACATTTTTATGTGCTATGGTAAAAATCATGCAAGTCAACAGATATTTATTAAACCCCTGTGTTCCCCCCTACTTCTGAATAAGACTAAGATCTCACCCCCAGGGAATGTTCTCTTTCTGGGAAAAGATGCACATTTGTGGAAAAGCGTTCTGTGAAATATTTTAAGAGGCTTGGAGGAAAGGGAAGTTTAGCAATACAATTTTCCATTGTTTAATAATGTCTTGATATTTTAAGTAATGTTCTAATTTTTTGCTATAAATGAGACTCAGTTGAAAATCCACCATTTAATTGCCTTTTGATCTTTAGAAATTGAAGATATCTGAAAATTTGCTGAATTATTCAGAGGTCTATTTGAAAAGGTTTGACACTTTAAATAATAATCACCTCAGTTTGTATTAAAATTCTCAATAGTGTAATAAAAATATTGCTCTTTACTATATAAATAATCTATTAAAGTGGTTATGAAAGGGAATCATAGTTGGAAGAGTCATAAAGTAGGTGGTACTACCAGAATAATAATAAGAAGAAGAAAGAAAGAAAGAAAGAGCCCAAGAGAACTTAAACTTTTTTTCCAAAGATTAAAATATTCTAATATTAATGCAATAAACACGTGTAAAGACAATCAACCTTAAATGAGAAAAATATCCCTTGTAGTATATAATAGTAAGTACCAAGGAAAGCAGTTTTTGATCAGGTATGATATGATGCTGTAAAATTAGCTTTAATACTGTTTGGCAGTGGTAAGAAAGAAATTTCCTTAAAATGTCTTTTATTGAGGGAGCAGGAAGGTGGAATGTAACCTAAAATAGAAAACTGATTATAAGAAATTGAGCTCTACTCCTATGGTGATCTTCCTTTTGACTTCTAAATAAAACTTTTCTCAAAGATGTCTTTATTTTTTCCACCTGATTTTAAGTTTGTTGAAAAATATTACGGACAATCTAGGATTGCTCTGAGACTCATGTTAAGGGAAACATCTTGAATTCTGGTGCCTAGGTTTCTGACCCAGCCAACGGCAGGTGCTTTAAATTGTCAGAATCATTACAAACCTAAAGAACTTGCCCAGAGAACTGATGAACCCTATGATGATTCAAAATGCGTGACTATGTCACATGTTTAAGACAAAACCATTACATTTTTTCTACTTACACCCATACCTACTTTACATAGACTATTTTGTAGTAAGTTACAATGTCTCATTAACCTCATTCCACAGATGGAAAAAAAGACAAAGGAGTTGTCTGTTTGCCTTTTTACTATCCTCAGGTAGATAAATGGTTTGTGATTTGTTTAACAGAATCGCTTCGGCAATTTAAAATGAAGTGTAATCTCTCCGACTCCTGTGAACAAACATACGCAGTGTTTAATGAAAATTCCTCCAAAGTAGTTTGGATGACCCAGCAAACTGTGTCAGGGAAGCTATCCATAGTGTAATTTTGGAGAAAGATAGTATTACCTCTAAGACTCTGAGATGCTGTATCTAACATCTTTGAGATGTTAACAATGAGGCTGGTCGTGCGATACAATATGTCTTTGGATACATGGTGCCTTTGCTATGGACAAAATTCTCATTTTTTACCTATGTGAGTTGAAGGTCCTTGGTACCCTAAAAATGTGAATACTTCACATTTACCTATTGGTACTTCGTATAATATCAGAACCCATTTATTAAACTCTGGTTCACTCAGTTAATAACAATTGTTAATAAGTGCTAGTCACTGAGTTGAATGCTTTTCATGAATATCTCATGCAAACCTCACAACAAATGTATGAAGAACAAACTATCATTATTTCCATTTTAAAATTTGAGCACTAAAATTCCTAGAAGCTAAGTGATATGTCAATGGTTACACAGTAGGGAAGTAGTAAAAAGCGGAACTTAAATCCAGAGCCCTGGCTCTCCAGAGCCCTGTTTTCTTTATGAAATGTTCCCAACAGAGACACAATAAACATGGGGAACAGAGGGATAATTCAGCAGGTATTTGGAAAGGCCTCCCTAGTTACCAGAACACGTCATCCTGCTGCTCATCATCCTCTGCCTCGCACGTATCACTGTTGATATTTTTCTTATTTAATTAATTTATGTGTTTATTTACCTAGGTTTACTGGTGGATTGAACGTAAGAGAGGAGGGAAAGAGGATCAATCTCCATTTTCCTCACCCCTCTCCCTCATAAGAACTCCTTATTTTCCATCATGTTTTTTTTATATTTTTATTTTTTGAATTTAAGTAAAATATTCAGTAAAAACAAGCAAATATTAAATGCTCAGTTTGTTGGCAGGTTGCATGTGCATATGCTTGTATAGCCAACCACCAGATCAAGACATTTTCCACACTCCAGAAGGCTCCCCTGAGGCCCCTTTGAGTCAGTATCCTCAGCCCTATCTGTTCTTGATATTTCCCTCCAGCCCGCGTATCACAATTCATTTTGCACACTGTAGCCACATTGATCATCTCAGACTGCTGCGTTTTCCTTCTTTTTGGGGTACTATAGTTATGCTCTATTGCAACATGAGATTGGAATTTATTAACTTCTACTGCAAACTCCTCTGTTGGTTCATCCCAATCCCTTTCTCCCACTTCTTCCCTTATCAGAGACAGAATTCTCATGATTCTCTCCCAGATGTCATGCCCACTTCCATCTTCTAGAACTTTACATGTATCTAATTTAAAATATGTTCTTTCTTGGTTCTCTTCATTCTTTAGGGCTGCAATTGGCCTTGCATGTAAATAGCTGGATCATCCTTCATTTGTCAGAGATATGCGACATCTAATTTTTTTTAATATCTATTTTTGTCTACCTGAAATTCATGTTGAAAACAAATCCTCAGTGCAATGGTGTTAGGAGGCAGAGCCTTTGGGAAGTGATTAGGTGATGAGGGTGAGTTCTCGTAAATGGAATTAGTGCCCTTATAAGGTGCTAAAGAGACGGGAGTTCTCCCCTTCTGTCACATTAGGATATAGCAAGATCATGGGCCCTCACCAAAACTGAATCTTCCAGTGCCACAATCTTGGACTTTCCAGCCTCCAGAGCTATGAAAAATAAATTTCTGTTGTTTATAAGTCACCAGTTTATGGTTTTTTTGTTTGTTTGTTTTAATAGTTTGTATGGACTAAAACACCACTGAAGTCCTATACTTTGTTGTTTAAGAATGTGTGTTATTCATGTCACTTTAATATCTGCCCTAAAAATCTCTATTTTGTTTCTTTGTATACCTATCACATCATATCTGGCACAGATTTGGTGTTCAATAAATACTTGTTAAATGCATGATGAAAGAAATAATTAACATATGTTTTTAGTTATCTTCCTTGATATATATGTCCTATTTCTCAATCTAGATTGTAAATTCTCCACAGCAAAGACCCCGTTCTATATTTCCCACGACATTGTCCATAACATCTAGCAGGACAACCTAGAGAAAGTAAAAGACTAAAAAGTTAGCAACTCTTCCCCAAAATGCATCTTTTTATCTATCCTATTTGACTTCTCCTTGCTGATTCAGGTACTTTGAGAGTCATGAAGGAGGGGTGACGATAGGTATTTGATCTGTGCTCAAATTTGTGGCAAAGTCAAACCTGAAGGTTTGTATAAGAAGCATTTTCTGTAACTCCAGAAACTACCAAACCTGCTGTGGTAAGCAGGAGAAAATTCTGTCTACTTTTAAACACTTCTAATAAATGAGTATAAGATAGACATAAAGATTGTTTTTATGTAATAAAGAGAATGAGATTAAAATAAGCAATCCAGTGCTTTCAGCAATTTTAATGAGGCAGCTGAATTGGATGCAAGGCAAGTTTGATTACTTTCTACAAAAATCTGTGGAAAGTTTCCATCTTGAGTGTAAAGGGTATGGGGATATCAAATGGAGAACCTGGGTTCAAGTTCCAATTTTTCCATTAACTAGATGTGCAACTTTGGGGATGTTGTTTAAATTCTTTACCTGCAAAGTTGATATGACCAGGAAGGCTGTGAGGAAAGAATGAGACAGTGTGAAGGTATTGCAGGTACAGGTACCACATTAATAATTAGATGATAAAAGCATCATTTAAGAAAAAAGGAAACTGTACATACAGGTCCCATGACTCAAATTCATTCAGCTAATTATAAAATATTGTAGCCCTCAAAGGAATTAATCCATTTCTGGTTCTTCACATTATATCAGCAATTGTCAATACGGTTCCTGTCTCAAATCCCAGACCCCAGATCCTCTGACTTGTCACTTGGATTCATCTGGGCACTTCTCTATTCATGCTGGCCTTCAGCAGGTGTGGGAATTACGTCATCCTGTTTATTGTGGCAGTTCGTAAACAGATAGCATCCTCAATTTTATGTCACAGCTATTGGCACTTGGGAATTGCTAGATTAAAAAATTCAGTAGCAAAATTCTCCGCATTGTCTTTCATCACAGCAGACATCCCTGAGTGAATTGGTATAAACGTAGTTATACTATTGATAGCCCAGCTGCTGCCTATTATAAAAGAGCAATTAGAATTAAGAAGCAGAGCATAGAATTTTTTTGCCAGGGATAGGAGTATGGATGAGGAATAAGGAGATGTTGGTCAAAGGGAACAAAGTTTCTGTTACAAAAGATGAAGGTGTTTTGAAGATTTAATATACAACATGATGACAATGGTTAACAAAACTGTGTTATTTACTTGAAATTTGTTGATGGTATAGATCTTAAGGGTTCTGACAACTCCCCCCACACACCCCCACATACACACACACAGGCAAGAAAGACAATGATAACTTTGTGCTGGGATAGATGCGTAAATTAGCTTGATTTTGGTAATCATTTCACAATGTAGACATATATATTAATATGTATGTCAAAACATCCAGTTTTGCTCTTTATATATACCTAATTCCTATTCGTTCATCATACCTCAGTAAAGTTGAAAAAGAAAAGAGAATTTCTTCCTTAGAGGACAAAAAGTTTCAGCAAGCAAACTTAGTTTCTTAAGTTCAGCCATGATTCTCATAATGATGTTTCATTGACTGAAATAACTTTATAAAGTATAAAAAGAAGTTACAGCGAGCTAAGGTTAATTTGTTGTTGAAGAAAGAAAAAATATTGTTTATGAAGTTTGTGTAGACTCCCTGCCCAGTCTTTATAAAGTCTACAGCTGTGTGACGTAATGCCCTAGATCTTCACATTCATATAAAGTCTACAGCAGTGTGCAGTAATGCCCTAGATCTTCACATTCACTCAGCACCCACAGACTAACTCACCCACTGCCACTTCCAGTCCTACAAGCTTTATTAATACAAAGTGCCCTATGTGAGGGGATCATTTTTTATCTTTTATACTGTATTTTTACTGTACCATTTCTATGTTTTTATATACTTATATATGTGTGTGTGTGCATGCATATATATTTTTTTTTCTTTTTTTTTTTTTTTTTTGCAGTTTTGAATGGGGCTGGGTTTGAACCTGCCACCTCCGGCTATTCCTTGGAGCCACAGGCGCCGCATATATATATATATATTTTTTTTTTTTAAATCGTGTTTAATACTGTACCTTACAGTATTCAGCACAGTCACATGCTCTACGAGTGTATAGCCCAGAACCAGCGGGATCCTCATATAGGGCAGGAACGTAGTCAGCTATCCCTTCTAGGTTTGCGTAAGCAAGTACAATGCATGATGTTTGCACAGTGATGAACTTGCCTAACCCTGTTATTATGTGATGCATGACTGTGTAAAAAATAAGCTAGTAGAAAACTATGCCAGAGGAGTAAAAAGTGTTATTCTAAGCATTAATTATAAAGTCAGATATAAGATAATTCTATTAAATTTAGAAAGAAGATGAAGGTTAATTTTATTACCAAGTGCCCTTGGCCCTACTTATTCAATAGTAGAGGGTACACAATCTATCAAAGTAAAAAAGAAGTTTAAAGCAATTTCAATTTGTTTTACCAAAGGTCAGAAATTAAGTTTTCATGTATTATTCCCAGAGTAAGTACAATGTCATGGCCTTAATAAAAACTGAAAAGAAATTTAGATTTCGAGCAATGCTTTTCCCTGAGGGAATATAGGGAAATTATACATTGGGGGAAATTACTTAAACTCTGTGGAAAAAGAAATGAATCCTTATATTTTTAAAGGGTTATGGGATGTTTTCTAATTCTACATTAAAGTTGGGAAGCCAAAGAACTTGGCCAATAATTTCTATTTTCAGGTAAGGACTGACTAGGGCTCTGGTAGTGCTTTTTTCCAGTTCAGTTTATTCACCACTTGGGCTTGTCTTTTTTTTTTTTTTTTTTTTTTTTTTTAAATACTTAAAGTTGCTATGAAATACTGCCTTCCACCAGGAAGGATGGGTGTTATAAAAAAGACAGGAGATAAATATTGGCAAGGGTGTGGAGAAAACAGGACCCTAGAATCCTTGATGGAGATGTAGATTGGTACAGCTATTATCAAAATAGTATGGGGGTTCCTAAAGAAATTAAAAATAAAACTGCTACGTGACACAGCAATCCCTCTTCTGGGTATATATCCAAAGGAGTAAAGCCACTACTCTGTGAAGATGTCTGCATTCCCATGTTCATTACACTCATTTCAGCCAAGCCTATCATTCTTTGTTTTTTGTTTTTGTTGTTGCTTTTTTGCAGTTTTTGGCTGGGGTTGGGTTTGAACCCACCACCTCCGGCATATGGGGCCGGCACTCTACTGTTTTGAGCCACAGGTGCCGCCCAAGCCTATCATTCTTAATAGCCAACATATAGCTAACATCAGTGGACCAATGGGTAAAAAAAATGTGGTGTGTGTGTGAGTGTGTGTGAGTGTATGTGTAAAATGGAATATTTCAGCCTTAGCAAAGGAGATTCTGCTATTTGCCACAACACGACTGAACTTGTAGAATATTGTGCTAATTAAAATGAGCAAGACACAGAAAAAAATTGTATGACCTCATTTACATGTAGAGTACATGTATACATATATATATTTTTTTTTATTTTTTATTTATTTATTTTTTTAAAGAGCTCAAATACACAGAGATATGGAATGAAACTGGAAGTGCAGGGAAAGGAAATCAGGGACTGCAGGTGACAGGATACAAAACAGAAAATACAAAGGATGAACGAATTCAGAGATCTAATGTTCAACATAAGAACTAAAGTTAACAAAATTTTATTGTAATAGGGATTTTTGTTAAATAAGTAGATTTTAGCGGCGCTTGGTATAGAAAATTAACTATGTGAGATAATGGGTATGTTAATCTGCTTCACTCTAGTAACTATGTTACTACTATGTGTATCCCCTAATATCATGTCTTAAGCATGAAATATAGACAATAAAATTTATGTTTTTTAAAGGAGTTAACTAGTTCTTTATTTTGAAATTTGCTATCAATCATTGACATTTCTGGGCATATTCTCTGGAGTATTTAGAGCTAAACTGCAACTTTAGTTTCTAGTAGTATTGTACTCTTCTGTCTAAATATTTGATGCCCAATTTGTAGGATGATATGTGTGCAGTACAGAACCGCCATGTGATCATGCAACAAATTGACATCTGGCCATGGAATGTAAGTAGAAGTGACAGTCACTTTGTCCACATTGAAGCATAAGAGCTACAGTGAGCTCAGCCACTTCAACCTCCTGTTGAAATGACAATGGCATGTCCAAATAGAGATTGCTCCTTTTCAGGAATGATAAGATTAATAAAGAAAAGCTGCATCTGTCTCCTGATGACTCAACACATCTTGTTGTTAAAGGCTGCTAAGATTTTGGAGCTGTTTCCTAAGGCAAATAACCTTGGAAACATTGCTAGTACACAGTCCTAGCCACGCTATGACAGATTCAAAGCAAATGACTATTTTAATTCTAATGCATAGAAGCAGTCATTCTTCTAGAAATTTACATAAAAGCTTGATATTTACATTTGGTGCATTGCCATTGGATTTTCATCTTCTTAATTAGAGTATTGTCTAGGTTTTGATTAAAAGAATATGTGTGTTGCTTATTTAAAAAAGAAAGGTCAAGCTTCAATTTAGCACTCAACTGTAAAAAGGCAGATCACGTTGAATAGACTCATGGCATTTATGGATTTGAAATTGACCACTTACAAGTGATTGTTAAATCTGTGACACTTGGTGGTTTGTAACTTTGCTGGGGTATTGATTTAAGTGCTATTCTCAGAGAACCTGTGGCAAAATTATGTCTCTAGATATTTCTCTAGAGTACAGTAGCAGATTTACCATGAGGCAAAGCCTCAAACTCCTTCCTTGCATGGTCCACTTTCAATGCACATGATTCTGTTTTTGTAATCTCAAATCATTTTTCTCTAACAAAACTCCTCAAAAAGTATAAGCTTCAGATCTCATCAAATGTAGATCCATCCATCTCTGGTAAGAGGCAGTAAGTTGGGGTGAAATATGCTTAGACAATGGTGCCAGAAGGAGAAAAATGTTAAGTTTAAAAGAAAATTAGCTATACTTAGTGATTTACTGAATTGTGGAAAGAGATGGGAAAGGAAATAAAAAGTGAATAATCCTATTTCTTTCTATGATAGCATGATTAATTTCAAAGATACAGGCATGTGTAGCAGACAGGACATCTGGATATCAACTGGCATATGAAAGGCATCTCAATAACACATTTCTTGCCAAAGTGGAGAAATAGCTAAATATGACTATAATTAGTTGGAATACAAACTGGTTAAATGACTGTACCAAATAACACAGATTGAAGAGTTTAGATAAATCTGGACATTTCTAAGGGTATGCCAAATGCCCAGGTCTTTGTACATTTTATTTTTAATATGTGTGTCAATAATTTGGACAAAATTATATGAATATGCTTAACACATTTACATATGTGATGTGATTTTGTGAAAACCAGAGGATAAACTAAAAACTGAAAATGAAAAAGAAGTAAATTCTAAATCTAAATCATTTTAATAGAGATACATGATTTGGAAACAGCATTGTTAAAACTGACTTTAAATTTACAGTGTTTCTTAAGTACACTTTGTGTCAACTGTGTGATGTGTTTCCATACAGATTAATGTTATCCCAAGCCACCTTAATAGAAATGGTTTCTATATTCTAGAGTGAATGGAAAATGATGGTCTCATTGGGCTCCACAATGCTCTTTGCTGTCTTCAAAGAGTGGGCTGGTTTCTGTGTCCTGTCTTATGAGATTAGTTCCATTTGACCTTCCAAGGGTAAAGCTAGGAGGAATATCAGCTTGTTTGAGTTTATTAAAAGAACTTATTAATAGAAATATAAAAGATCAAAATGTGGCATTGAGATGCTTTTCTTCTTTTTATTTTTATTTTTTTATTTTTTTGGTTTGTTTTGTTTTGGTTTTTGAGACAGAGTCTCAAGCTGTCACCCTGGGTAGAGTGCTGTGGTGTCATAGCTCACAGCAACCTCTAATTTGGGCTCAAGAAACCCTTTTGCCTCAGTTTTTCTATTTTTAGTAGAGTCATGGTCTCGCTTTTGCTCAGGCCAGTCTCGAACTCGTGAAGTGAAGCAATCCACCCACCTCAGCCTCTCAGAGTATTAAGATTACAGGCATGAGCCACCGCACCCAGCCCTGAGATGCTGTTTGTATATGTTTAATCATGGGCTGGAAGACACCACTTAGCTTGCATTTTATAAGAGTAAAGTGTTAGGGAATTGGTTATTTGATACATGTTAAGGTATCTTTTTAAATTCAGAGTTGTCAAGATGCTATTATTCTATAACTCCTTGATGACTTTTATTTCAATTCTAGGTTGTTGGTCTAGCTCTAAGTTGTGCCTTTAACTCTTAATTGAATTGGCAGCCATCCATAATGTGTTCCTTTCTTTGGTTTTAGTCTTATTTCATGAATTCAAAGATAAATTCTTGAAAAGTCATCTAATGTTTTATTCTTCTGTTCAAGCAGAGTTCAATTCATTTATCTATAACAAACTTTAGAAAAGTATAGTTTCTGTCACAATTAAAAGTGTTCAAAGACATTCATTCACAAAATAAAGACATTGTATCACTCACTATTCATGGTGAAAGTTCCATTCAGCTTATAAACTATATCCTGCCAATACGAAATTTTTCAGCTCCAATTTTCTTGACAGACTATGTAGTAATGTTCACTGAAATTCTCAGCCCAGTAACTATTAAGTTGTTTTTTTTTTTTTTTTTTTTTTTGGCTGGGGCTGGGTCTGAACCTGCCACCTCCAGCATATGGGGCTGGTGCTCTATCCCTTTGAGCTACAGGCACCGCCCAAATTGTCATTAATAAATTATAAAATATGCTTTTGTTCAAAGACTTACATTAGAAAATATTCTTTTAAGGATTATTTCTTTGATAAATAAGCCAAATTTTCATGGTAAAAATAATTGGGGGTCTTGTACTACTTGTAGTAGTAGTGCTGAGTTAATTCTCTTAAAGATTGGTGAATAAAAAGGATGTTTATTAGCAAAAGAAATAGTAAAGTTAACTTTAATGATTAGTTAGCATCATCCATGCATTCTTTTAAGAAATAACAAAGAAATGAAAGAACTAATTTAGATGTAGTTTATTGTTACTATAAAAGAGATTACTTAGTTCTTCAATACAATCACCACAATTAAAAGGGAAAAATCTTGTATTGATTAGTTGAAGTTATTTAAATATTATGAATAGTCATGGGACAAGGTAAAGCAAAAAGTCAAGATGAGGAATCAATAGTCCTGCTCAGAAAATAATTAAGTAAATCTATGTTGAATACAACTATTATGAAGGGGGATAAAAGGTAAACATAAAAGTGTTGTTACATCATTTATAGTATATTTATCCTTTATATTCCAACTAAGATTTACCCGATGACTTCACTGCATTCTTCAGAGAAAACTTGTAAGAGTACAGTTGACCTCTAGACTGCATCTTGAAGTTTATTCATTACAGCCAGAGCTGTCATTACCTCACACAGAACACTTGCAATTTAAATGCTACTGTCAAAAGTAGAGAAAGATATATTCATTAAAAAGAAATAAGGTTGGGGTGGTGCCTGTGGCTCAAAAGAGTAAGGTGCAGACCCCATTTGCTGGAGGTGGTGGGTTCGAACCCAGCCCTGGCCAGAAACTGCAAAAAAAAAAAAAAAGAAAAGAAAAAAAAAGAAATAAGGCTGTACGAAAGTGGTTGAAACAAAGTTTTCTACCATATGTATCACAGGCTGTTAATGAGCCTGGTCTACCATGCTCCATTGTAACCGACAGGCTACAAACTCCGAGGAAACTCTCGGTATGTACTTTCACAGAAACAATAACAATAAGGAAATAGATGGAAATTTAGGTCATATTAAAATAACTAAAACAAAACCAAATTGTTTTTGTATAGGTTCAAAAAATTAATCTTGAGTGACATTTGTTGTATGTCATTATTATAATCATCGTCTTTATTATGGAACCAAACATCACTCTCTCAATGTACCTGTAGTGCTGCAAATCCGGTAGGGTCTCACTAATAGAAAGTTTTTTATGGGGCAGTCTAATAGACCCCTATAAATATATAAGGCTTAGGTTCACCATTCTGTTGAAACTATAAAGCATAGGGGCCACTAGCATGGCTCAAGAATATCTGCTAGGAAATAAAAGCTATAGGTAGAATTTAGTGAGTCGTTCCAGAAACAGCTACAGATCAACTGAAGGACAAGCTCGTCTCTCTCCTGAAATGTCACCCTCCTCAGGAAGCCTTCCCTAACCACGCCATCTAAAATAGTCCTTCTGCACACTTCTACACTGCTGGTGGGAATGCCCACTAATACATCCCTTCTGGAAGGATGTTTCAAGAATACTTAGAGATCTAAAAATAGACCTGCCATTCGATCCTATATTTCCTCTACTAGTTTTACACCCAGTAGACCAAAGTTCACAATATAACAAAGGCATCTGTACCAGAATGTTTATTGCAGCCCAATTCATAATTACTAAGTCATGGAAGAAGCTCAAGTGCCCATCAACCCACGAATGGACTAGCAAATAGTACATGTATACCAAGGAATATTATGCAGCCTTAAAGAAAGATGTAGACTTTACCTCTGTAATGTTTATATGGATGGAGCTAGAACATATTCTTCTTAGCAAAGTATCTTAAGAATGGAAGAAAAAGTATCCAATGTACTCAGCCCTACTATGAAGCTAAATTATAGCTCTCATATGAAGGCTATAACCCAACTATGGCATCAGAATATGGTGAAAGGACCAAGGAAGGGGAAAGGAGTGGGGAGGTTAGGGTGGAGGGAGAGTAAATGGGTGGGGCCGCACCTACAGTGCATCTTAGAATGGGTATAGGCGAAACCTACTAAATGCAGAATACAAATGTCCACATGCAATTAACTAAGAAAATGCCATGAAGGCTACATTGAACAGTTTGATGAGAATATTTCAGATTGTATATGAAACCAGCACATTGTACCCTATGATTGCACAAATGTACACAGCTATGATTTAACAATAAAAAAAACCAAGGATGATCACTATATAATTATAAAGGAATGAATTCAACAAGAATACTTAATAATCATAAACATATTTATGCCTAATACAGGAGGTCCTAGATTCACAAAACAAAAACTGCTAGACTTAAGGAAACATATCAACACTGACATCATAGTATCTAGGGACTTCACCACTCACAAAACTAGACTGATTATCAGGGCAGAAAATCAGCATAGAAACACTGGACTTAAAAAGACTGTAAAACATATGGATCTTGTAGGATATTCTACCCCCCAACTGCAGAATATAAAATATAATACATTCTTCTCATCAGCATATGGAACATTTTCCAAGATAGATTTTATGTTAGGCCATAAAACAAGTCTCAGTAAATTAAAAAAACAATAAAAATTATACTACGTACTTTCTCAGACCATAGTAGAAGAAAATTAGAAATAAATTTCAACAGGAACTCTCAAAACTACATAAATACATGAAAATTCAACAACCTGCTATTGAATGATCCTTTTATTAAAATCAATCATAAAATCAATCATAAAATCAAAATAGAAATAAAAAAATTTCAAATAAAAAGACAAACATGACACATGCAAAATCTCTGGGATACAGGAAAAGCAGTGTTAAGAGGGAATTTCATAGCATTAAATTCTTACCTCAAAAAGACAGATCACAAATTAATATTGTCACACCTTATAGAACTAGAAAAAGAATAAACCAAAACCCAAATTAGCATAATAAAAGAAATAACAAAGACCAGGGCAAAACTAATTGACATTGAACCCCTCTGAAAAAACAATATAAAGGATAAACAACATGAATAGTTAATTCCTTTAAAAGATAAACAAAATTTGTAGACCAGTAGGTAGATTAACAAAGAGAATAAGAGAGAGTATTCAAATAAGCTCAATCTGAAGTGAAAAAGGAGACATTACAACTGATGCTACAAACATAGAAGTGGTCATCCTCTACCACTATGAAACCTCTAGGCACACAAACTAGGAAGTCTAGTGGAGATGGATAAAGTTTTGAAAACACATACAACCTCCCAAACTTGAATCAAGAAGAAAGAGAAATCCTGAATGAGTAGTGAGATTGAAACAGTAATACAAATCTTCCCAGGGGAAGAAAAAGGCTCTGGACCAGATGGATTCAAAGCCAAATTCTATCAGACTTCCAAAGAAAAATGGCACTTATACTACTCAAACTATTCTACAACGTTGAGAAGGAATCTTTTCTAACTCATTCAACAAAGCCATTATCACCCTGAGACCATAACCAGGAAAGGACTCAACCAAGAAAGAAAACTACAGACCAATATCTCTGATGAACACAACATGCAAAAACTTCTGCAAAATACTAGCAAACTGAATTCAATAGCACATCCAAAGGATACTTTGCCATGAACAAATGGGATTCATCCCAGGGATGAAAGGATTATTCAGCATATAGAAGTCAATAAATATGTTTCATTACATAAAAAGAATTAAAAACCAAACCATATGAAAAAGTATTTGATAAACTCCTGTCCCACTTTATAAAAAGACCCCTTAACAAAGTAGGCACAGAAGGAACCTACCTCAAAATAATGAAAGCCGTATATTATAAGCCCATGGCCACTATCATACTGAATAGGGAAAAGTTGAAAGAATTTTCCCTAAAACCTGAACTAGGTTACCCACTGTTACCATGTTTATTTTTTATGGTAGTGGAAATTCTAGCCAGAACGATCAGGCATGAGAAGGAAATAGATGACATTCATATCAGAAAAGAGGAGGTCAAACTATCCATGTTTGCAGATGATATGATTTCGTATTTATAGAATTATAAAGACTCCCAAAGAGTTCTAGAATTGATAAATTCATTGAAGCCTCAGTTTGTAAAATTAATGCACATAAATCAGTAGCATTTGTATACACTAATAAAAGTTAAGCTGAGAATCAAAGAACTCAATACCATTTACAATGACTGCAAAGAATATAAAACATGTAAAAAGTGAAAGATATCCTTAGGGAAAACTACAAAATACTGATAAAATAAATCATAGATGAAATAAACAAATGGAAGAGCATCCTATGCTGATTCATTGGAAGAATCAATATTACTAAAATGTTCATACTGCCCAAAGTGATTTACAGACTCAGTGTAATTTCCACCAAAATGCCAATATTTTTCACAGAACTAGAAAAAAAAAAATACTACATTTTCATGTGGAATCACCCAGGAGCCCATATAGCTAAAGCAATCCTAAGCAAAAAGAACAAATCTGGAGGCATCTCATTACCTGATTCAAATTATACCACAAGGCTCTAGCAACCAGAACAGCATGTTACTGGTATAAAGGTAGTTACATAGATCAATGGAACAAAATAAAGAAACCAGAAATAAAACCACTTGGCTACAATCAACTGATATTTGATAAAGCAGACATAAACACACCCTAGGGGAAGGATGCCCTTTTTCATCAATGGTGCTGAGAAAATTGAATAGGCACTTAAAGAAGAATGAAACTGGATGCCTGTTTCTCACCATATATAGAAATTTACTCAATGTGGATTAAAGACTTACATATAAAGACCTAAAACCATGAACATTTTAGAAAGAAACTTAGATAGAACTCTTCTGGGTATTGGCTCAGGTAAAAAATTTATGACTAAGACCACTAAAACAAATACAGAAACATCAAAAGTAAGTGAGTTGGATTTAATTAAACCAAAATGTTTTTGTACAACGAAAGACATAATAAACAGAATAAACAGACAACCTATAGAGTGGTAGAAAATATTCACAAACTATATATCCAACAAAGGACTTATACCTATAATCTACAAAGATATAATTTATCCAAGTAAAAAAAAAACAGTTGTACCCCATAAATCTATTGAGATAACAGGTAGATCAGAACTTCCCAAAGACCAAATGCCCCTCCCTACTCCCCCTCCCACCCTCCCTGCTCACTTTTAAATACAAAAGGCTAACATATTCCAAGATACAATCTTGCCAGGATATGTGCTGGGTACATCACACCTGGACCCTAGCTCATTATTAATCTCAGAATTACACCATGTATAATGTACAGTGCATGTGGCACTTGGCCCTGAATAAACGCCTTGCCCATTGCTCTCAGCTTTCCAGGTTGGGGCAATAGATTTAATTCTTTAGAATTTGAAAGAGTGGCAGTTACCAAGAATTCTGGGATAACTTTTTGTATGTTTTGAGACAAGCCAAAAAACCAATTGTGCAACATATGATCATTATGATTTCAGGAAAAAATTTTAAAAATATAGCTGGTACTGGCTAACGTAAAATTTAATTATGAGTGGTATTGGATAGAATTTCCCAGTCTCTCAAATATGCCGTATCTTTCCTTTTTTTATGGGCATGATGAGAAGAGGGGGGAAAGTTCAAATATGGAGATTGTGTTATCTTTTCTCTCAACATTTCATTGCATAGATTTAATTGTTTGATTATTAAAATGTAGACAATATCAGTGTGATTTTAGAAGCGGCAGATTATGTTAAATGTGTGTTTGTCTTTTCATAGAAATGGCTACTCACAAGGCATTAGGGAAACTCATTCCCTAGGGAGCCAAAGAATGTTTTGTCATATGTCTTAAAAACGTTGGTGTCTTGAATGTGAATTCAATCAGGAAATGCTTCTGGGAACTACTAGGTTTAAACATGACTGGTCTATAAATTGGCTTATGCCCTAGAGCCAAGACACATTCTGCTTCCTTTCTCCTCTGAACTTTCCAGGTAAATTAGAAACTACCATTATCACTGTTTCAGCAGCTGGCATACTATAAAAATAAGCTTTAACAATGGATTAATTGAAAGGCAGAGTGCTATTTCAGAAATCTTAAGAGAGAATGTCCCTCCTGCACCAAAACAGTGCTAGTATTAGTTCATGCAGGACAAACCTAAGCAGGCCTATAGTTGTCTGCTAATCTTCCTGTTTTGGAAAACTTGAGATCTGTCCTCCTGCAGACCAAGTCCTAATTCTAATCTTTACCTCATGGACATCAGTCATAAGGGAACCACTAATATGTACTTCGGATTCTGCAACTTGTAGTGTAACCAAAGTGGAAGGATCAAAGTGCATGAGAGGTACTGGAATAGAGTTGGGAGAAGGATCCATAAAAAGAAGAGGCCCGTCCAGGGATTAGAGAGGCTTTATTAAAAGAAAGAATGAGAAAGTGCAGAGTGAAGTCTGACCCGGAATCAGCTCATTCTCACACAGTTTCAAGAGGCTTTTATTAGTGTAGTTGGAATGCGGGAAGGGGTTATGAGAGGTGAGGAAAGTCATCTTTTTTTCTGCAGAGTGAATGATGCTGTGTCAGGGACCCATCTTAGAATCACTCTCTTCCACAAAGGTGTTAATCTTGCACCAGGGCCTTATCTTTAGTGTCAGCCAAGACCTGGGCAGAAGATTTCTGATGTTTCCTAGGAACACTGGCCTTGAAATAGTCCAAGAATGTGGGGAGGAGTTGCTGTAACCACGCTGTTTGGTCTCTGACCTGCTTTCTATCGTGAGCTATCCTCCCAAGATGGCCATACCCTTGTCAACATTGTGAAGATTTACAGGGGTGTGAGGGGTTGCTGTGGTCATGCAGTTTAGTTTCTGGCCTGCTTTCTTTCACTAGCTTTCTCTCCAAATGGCTGTGCTCTGGTCAGGGCTGTGAGGATTTCCTTCCCACAGCGTGGGGCCTCTCTAATGTCCTTTCTTTGTCTTTCTCCCCATCACAAAAGCAGGTAGATCTTACATTCTGAAAATGTACTGTGTTTGGGGTTTTAATTGGCAAGTGGTTGTTATTTCTGAAACTTATTTAATGTTCTCAGGATTTGAGAGTGGTTCTCATTGCTTGATGGAGGAAGAGTGCAGTTCCAATTTCCCCCCTACTCAAATGCAGGCCAAGTGAGTTCTGCTTTTGTTACCTGAAGTTGCAGTCATGATCGTCAGGCACTTTCTTCATCATATAATTAGACTGGTGTAAAGTTATGTTGCAACATTTCAAAAATCTGCTTTAAACACCCTTGAACCCATTTAGGAGCCTAACGAAAGAATAGCATGCTATTACAAGCAAAAAAGTGCCTAAGGACAAAGTTATTTTTTTTGTTAGGGTAAATTCAGTGTGAAAGGTTTCTCATCATTGTGTCGGATCAAATGTTTCTTCTTTGTGAACTCTTTAACTATCCAGATAAAAATATTTGTCCCTGCTACTATGCTCTGAGGATGACTCTTGGTATACATTTCTTTAATAATATTGATGATATTAAACTGCACTCATTTATATGCTTTGTTCACTGATTAAGCTGTGGAATCCAAATGGGCAGTATCTTATTTTTCTTTGCATTCCCAGGGTCTAGCACCAGAGAGGAATAATAAAGGGTTAATGAATGGAAGAAAATGAATAACCAGTCTGTCCTGAATCCTATTTTATTCATTTAGGTGCTAAGAGAACTTTAAAGTTACCAAGGCATGGAAACTGAGAAGATCACTCTACTGATGTAGTAGTGTTTTGTTTATATTAGTGTAGTAAGCTATGTAAAGGAAGACTATTAGATTCTAAAGTCCCCTCCACAACATTTCTATTTGAAATATTGTGATTCTTATTTTAGTGGTTATATTGGATCTAGGACCTTGAATGATTGTCTGCCATACAAACTAATACCTGAATATACTGTCATCATTGTACTTAAACAGGAGATAATTAAGGGCTTAGAATTTGGGACTTGATAAATTATAATTCTAATATCAAATATATTAAAAGAGGACTACTAATTTCCATTTTTATTTAATTTAGTAAAAATTATTTCCTTAAGGAGATACTGAAAAAAAGAACTTAAAAATCAATTTTTAGGAGTTTATTCTGAATTCTTTCTGAAAAACTGAGCCATAAGCTATAGTACTTTTTAATAATTCTAAGGAATTATTCAGACTCTAAATCAAAAAGAAAATAGTATTTGGGTTTTCTCCTTCCCCTTCTGTGATATTTGTTTTTAATCATTATGGGTACATAATAGTTGCATATCTTTATAGGGTACATGTGATGGTTTGATACATTCAGACAATGTGACTTAATCAAATCAGGGTAATTGGAATATACATCACTTTAGACATTTAACATTTCTTTGTGTTAGCAACATTCCAATTCCATTCTTTTAGCTATTTTAAAGTATATTCTTAATGTTAATTATAGTTACTTTGTTGTGCTATCAAATGTTGTTCATTCTATCTAGATATCTAACTATATTTTTTGTGTCCATTAAACATGCCCGCTTTATTTCCCCACTCCCTGCTACCCTTCTCAGCCTCTGGTAACCACTATTCTACTCTCTGTCTCTGTGAGATCAATTGTTTTTAATATTTATCTCCCACATACAAGTGAGAACTTGCAAAATTTGTCTTTTGTGCTTGGCTTATTTCACTTAGCATAATGTTCTCCAGTTCCACCCGTGTTTTGCTAATGACAATATTTCATTCTTTTTGTGGCTATATTTCATTGGGTATATGTACCACAATTTCTTTATTGCTTCCTCTGTTGATGGACAGTGAAGTTGATTCCGTATCTTGACTATTATGAATAGTGCTGCAATAACATGGAAGTGCATATGTCTTTTTGATATACTAAATCCCTGGTGAGATCGCTGGGTCACATGGTAGTTCTATTTTTGTTTTTGAGGAACCTCCATCCTTTTTTCCATAGGGGTTGCACTAATTTACATTCCCATCACAGTGTCCAAGGAGTCCCCTTTCTCTACATCCTTGCCAGCATTAATTATTAGTTGCTTTTTTCTTTCAAGTGGAATGAGAAGATACATAATTGTAGTTTTGGTTTGCAGTTTTCTAATGACAAATAATGTTGAACATTTTTTCATATACTTGTTGGCCATTTGTATGTCTTCTTTTGAGAAATGTCTTTTCATTTCTTTTGCCCATTTTGAGATTATGTGATTTTTTTCCTACAAAATTGTTGATGCTCCTTATATATTCTAATGATTAATCCCTTGTCAGGTGAGTACTTTGTGCATATCTTCTCCCATTCTGTGGGTTGTCTCTTCATCTTATGCAGGAGCTTTATAGTTTGGTGTGATCCCATTTGTCCAATTTTGGTTGTCGCTGTGCATAGGACACATTACTCAAAGTGTCCTTGCCTGGATCGATGTTCCAAAGTGTTTCCCCAATGTTTTCTTTTAGTAGTTTCATAGTTTCTGGTCTCTATTTAAGGCTTTAATTCATTTTGATTTGATTTTTGTATATGGCAAGAGATGATCTAGTTTCATTCTTCTGCATATGAACACCTAATATTCCCGTACAGTTTATTAAAGAGACTGTCCTTTCTGCACTGTATGTTCTTGGCAACTTTGCTGAAGATAAATTCACTGGAGATGTGTGGATATATTTCTCATTTCTCTATTCTGTTCCATTGGTCTATGTATCTGTTTTTATGGCAGTACCATATTGTTTTGGTTACTACAGCTCTGTAGTATAATTTAAAGTCAAGTAATGTGGTTCCTCTAACTTTGTTCTTTTTACTCAGGATGGTTTTGGTTATTCTGAGTCTTTTGTGGTTTCACATAAATTCTAGGATGACTTTATTTATTTTTGTGAAGAACATAATTGGTATTTTGATGGGGATTGCATTGAATCTGTTGTATGGACCTTTTAACACTATTGATTCATCCAATCATCCATTGTGATACTTGTTTTTAAGATCTCTGACAGATTTATAAGTGTTTTTTGAGAGAATTGCCAAATATTGACCTGTCACCCATTGTAAGCATGATGTAGGCTGAAACTTTGAGTTTCTTGAGGCAAAGATATTATTCCTAAAAAGTTCATGCTTCCCTTCTACTGACATGGTTTGTTTACAGATATGATTTTATTTTCCATTTTGTTGGGATCATAGTTGAGTTATATAGTCATAGAATTAAACCAAAAGCATTGGCAAATATATCCAAGAAAATGAATATTCAACAAAAGGAGAAATCTTGATCTTCAAAGTGCTTTCAAGTAGAGATTTAGAAATAAGATATTTAAGTTATAGTAGAGAAAGAAGAATGTTAAATATTGTTAATTTTCCTTATTTCACAACTTCAAATTTAGGTTATATTTGAAAAATCATTTCTTTTTTGACTTTTTGCTAATATTAAAATGAATTTATTGTAGTAGAACTTGGAATCACCTTTCCTCCTTATGATTTAATCTTAGGCTTCACATGGTCATCAGGAGTTGTAGGCCTATATACTCCCAGATTCAGGTCTGACTTGAAGAATCACGTGCCACCCTGTGTTGTGCAAGTCTGTTGGTACAATTTTTGCAATAATACATGCTCATTTAATGTCTCTATGTCACATTTTGGTAATTCCTGTAATATTTCAAATGTTTTTATGATTATTGCATTTGTTATGGTGATCTGTGATCAGTGTTCTTTGATCACTCTACTCACAAAGTACAATCATACAAGACAGCAAACTTAATAAATGTTGTGGGTGTTCTTACTACTCTAAGGATTAGCTATTCTTCATGCTCCCACCCTTTCCTCAAGTCACTCTCTTTCCTGAGACCTAATAGTCTTGAAATTTGGCCAATTAATATCCCTACTATAGTCTCTAAATGTTCCAATGAAAGGAAGTATCTCATGTCTCTCACTTTAAATGAAAAACTAGAAATAATTAAGCTTAGTGAGGAAGACATGTCGAAAGCAGAGATGGGGTGAGTGCTCTTGTGCCAAACAATTAACCAAGTTATGAATGTAGAGGAAAAGTTCTTGAAGGTAATTGAAAATGCTGCTTCAGTGAACACATGAGTAATAAAAAAGTGAAACAGCCTTACCTCTGGAGAGAGTAGAGGTCTGGATAGAAGATCAAACCAGCTACATTTCCTTAAAGTCAAAGCCTAATCCAGAACAAATCCCTAACTATATTCAATTCCATGAAGGCTGAAAGAGGTGAGGAAGCTGCAGAAGAAATGTTGGAAGCTAGCAGAAATTGGCTTATGTGATTTAAGAAAAGAAACAATCTCACAAATTCAAATCTGCCTTAGGTAGAAAGAAGAAACAGCCCAACATCTTTTATAAACGTGGAAGCAAAAGCCCTCAACAAAATGCAGCAAACTAAATCTATAAACACATAAAAAGAATTATACATCATGACCAAGTGGGATTGGAAATATACAGAGTATACTGTACAACCATGGTGAGCCAAACTGAAAATCAATAACAGAGACATAACAGGAAAAAATCTATAAAATTTTGAAACTAAACAACATACTTCTAAACATAAATAAGTTATGATTCAAAGATCAATCTCAAAGGAAATAAAACAAATGTATTGACCTTAATGAAGATGAAAATACAGCATATAAAAATTTATGGGGCACAGCTAAAGCAGTGCTGAGAGAGAAATTGGTAGCACTAAATGCATATGCTGGAAAAGATGACAAGTTCAAGCTAATAATCTAATCTCCTATTTCATAAACCTAGAAAAAAGGAGCAGAATAAATTCAAAGCAAGCAAAAGGAAGAATAATATAAAAACAAGAGCAGGCTCGGCACCTGTAGCTCAAGTGGCTAAGGCTCCAGCCACATACAACAGAGCTGGCGGGTTCGAATCCAGCCCGGGCCTGCCAAACAACAAAGACAACTACAACCAAAAAATAGCTGGGTGTTGTAGCAGGTGCCTGTAGTCCCAGCTACCTGTGTGGCTGAGGCAAGAGAATTGCTTAAACCCAGGAGTTGGAGGTTGCTGTGAGCTGTGATGCTATCGCACTCTACCCACAGCTACACCTTGAGGCTTTGTCTCAAAAAAACAAAAACAAAAACAAAAACAAACAAACAAACAAAAAAACAAAACAAGAACAGAGATCAAAGAAATTGAAAACAAAAACAATAGAGAAAAAGACAGAGCTATTTCTTTGGAAAGATAAATTGATAGGCAAACCTCTAGCAAGACTAACTGCTGATATTGAGAAATTTTTAAGGATCTGGATGGAATATCAAACCAAGAACAACATTCTCTTAAGCCAAAACCTAATCCAGAGGAAGGCCCTAACTGACTTCAATTCTATGGAGGCTGAGGGAGGTGTGGAAGCTGCATAAAAATAGTTGGAAGCTAGCAGAGGTTGCTTCAGGAGGTTTAAGGAAAGAAGCTGTCTCCATAACATGGAAGTGCAAAGTGAAGCAGCAGATGCTGATGGAGAAGCTGCAGCAAGTTATCCAGAAGATCTAGCCAAGATCTTTGGTGAAGGTGGCTACATTAAACAACAGATTTTTACATTTAGACAGAATGGCCTTATGTTGTAAGAAGATACCAGTTACAAATTTCATAGCTGGGGAGTAGCAGCCAATACCTGGCTTCAAAGCTTCAAAGGACAGACTGATCCTCTTTTTGACCACTAATGTAGCTGGTGACTTTAAGTTGAAGCCAATGCTCTCTTACCATCCTGGAAATCCTAGGGCCCTCCAAAACAAGGCTGGATCTACTCCACCTGTGCTCCATAAATAGAATAACAAAGTCTGGATGACAGTACAACTGTTTATGGTATGATTTACTGAATATTTTTTCAATTAACCATTTGGAGGCCCATACTGAATGTATTAAGTTTAGTGTTGAGATCTACTGCTGATAAAAAAATCCTAATGAAATATTTATGGGCAATGTACCTTGTCACCTAAGAGCTCTGATATATAAGACAATGTTGTTTTCATGCCTGCTAATGCAACATCTATACTGTACCCTGTGGATCAAGGAGTGATTTCAACTTTAAGTCTATTATTTAAGAAATACATTTTGCAAGGCTGTGGCTGCTGTAGATGAGATTCCTCTGTTGGATCTGGGCACAGTGAGTTGAAAACCTTCTGGAAATGATTCACCATGTTAGATGCCACTAAGAACATTCATGATTAATGAGTTTGAGGAGTTCAATATTCCATTAGAAAAAGTCACTACATATGTGGTAGAAATAGCAGAAGTACTAGAAGTGGAGCATGAAGATGTGACTGAATTGCTGGAATCTTATGATCAAAATTGAATGGATAAGGAGTTGCTTCTAATGGTGAGCAAAGAAATTGGCTTTTTTTTTTTTTTTTTTTTTTTGAGACAGAGTCTCAAGCTGTCACCCTGAGTAGAGTGGTATGGTGTCACAGGTCACAGAAACCTCAAACTCTTGGGCTTAAGTGATTCTCTTGCCTCAGCCTCCCAAGTAGCTGGGATTACAGGCATCCACCACAATGCCAGTCTATTTTGGGGCTGTAGTTGTCATTGTTGTTTGGCAGGCCTTAGCTGGATTCAAACCTGCCAGTTCCAGTGCATGTGGCTGGTGCCATAGCTGCTGAGCTATAGGTGCTGATCCAAGAAATTGGCTTCTTGAGATGAAGTCTACTCCAGTTGAGGATACTGTGAATATCATTGTAATGTCACCAAGGTTCTCTTGGACCCCAACCTGAGATGGTAGTCAACAAAGGAGACCATGCTGGAAAAACCAACAGACTTCACACCAAATTTACAGCATAAAGCCTGGAAGCCTAAAAGGGCATACACCATTTCATGTGCCAGTTGGCAACCTGAAACAATGTGGCCCTGGTTCTGCTTATCAGAAGCCTTTTTTATTGGGTTCAGCAACAGAGTAAATGTGCAAGAATGCACAGCAGTCAAGGTTAAGAAATGAGAGAGGGGAGATTATGGCTCTGAGAAAGGTTGGGTAAAGGGTAATGGTAGGATAAACAGGAATATAGGGTAATGGAACACTGAAGCCTCCAGATATTGTGTGCAAGGAAGAGAGGTTGGGAGAGCAAGTCTCATCTCTTCAGGCAGACATCTTAGCTTCCCTAATCTAAACTACTTATTGATGGTTTCCGCCCGCCTCTACTGCTGCTTTCCTCATGCAGGGATTGTCACATAGACGTTCCCCTGCCTGGGCACTTTACACTGAGTTGGAAGTCCCATGAGGAATTTAGCCTGCTGCCTCCCACAACCAAGGATTTAGAATATTTCATAAACGTAGTTGATATAACAGTAGTAGAATTGCAAGTTCCAATTTTGAAAAAAGTTCTATTGTGGGCAAAATGTATGAAACATCCTTACATACTACAGAGAAATTGTCTGTGAAAGGAATAGTTAGTCTGTGTGGCAAACCTTATTGTATAAAAATTAGATATTGCCAAAGTCATGCAACCTTTAGTAATCACCACCTTGATTAGTCTGCAACCATTAACATTGAGTCAGAACCGTTTGTTACCAAAAGGATTGCTATTCACTGAAGGCTCAAGTAATTCTTAACAATTTTAGTAATGAGGTAATCTTTAATTAAGATACTAATTGTTGTTTTTAGATATAATGCCATTACAAAATTAATAGGCTATTGTATAACATAGACATTACTTTTACATACTAGGAAATCAAAAAAATTCTGTGACTCACTTTATTATGATATCTACTTTGTTGCAATGATCTGGACTCAGTTTCACAATATCTCAGAGGTATGAGATTATGATTATGTCTGTATAATAGTTGTTGCAAAGATAGCACATCAACTCTTAAATGCAAAACAATCATTGGAGGCCCTGTAAGTGTTCAAAGTCAAATGAGAATATAGAAAATACAGGTTAGGCTAAGAAGTACTCATTGGGAAGTCTTAGAGCAGAGGTGGGGTTTGACTGGAAAAGAGACTTAATGGGTGTTAATACTTCATAGCTCTATTACGTGTAGTTACTGAAAGTAGATATTATAGTATATAACTTTTACAGATAACAAGCTCAAGTTCAGAGAAGTTTTGTAACTTAATAATAACGGTGGTAATTTGTATTAATGATTTCTGTATGTTAGAAACTGTCAAGTGCTATCTTTGGATATATAATAATATATACACAGAGTGTCTGCTTATGTATTTATCTATCCATCATCATCAAGAACCATATAGTAAAGATAAAGAAATAGAGTATTGTAGAGGTTAAATAACTTAGCCAGTGTGACAGATGTGATAATTAGTATCTGCATAGTATTTGAATCTGGAGAGACTGAGTCATAAACCAAGGGGTTCGATGTGTACACTAAACTGTCTTTTAGAGTCATTCACTGGAGGTTACACAGCTGGTAAGAGGCGGAGCTGGAATTTCTATCCTTGTCTTGTCTGACTGGTAAGCCTATGATAATTTTCTCTGTATCATTGTTTCTCGTAAAATATAGATAAGTGTTTACATAATACGTAGAGTATTTAAGTTAAATTGTTAGGGGTGTAATGATTAAACCAATGTTCCCAAAGCAAATGATCCTCAAAAAAGAGCATACCACAGGGGAAAGACAGTTATAAATCTTGTTAAGTGTTTTGGCTATTATAACTACCATTTTCCATTTTAATAAGTAATTTTCCCCCCGTATATTCTCTATCACATTTGTCCTAGACCTGCCATGAATGTAGACAATTCTCACACTAGTTTTAACCAGAATTTGACTCTGTTTCTCCCAATGCTATGTGTCTTCTCATCCAGCTTCCTTGTTTCTAATCCTTTCCCCTCAGCTTCTTTATAAATTCTTGGGGGTCCACTAGCTAATGCATAAGCCAACACATTACAGAGGATTCATGAAAAATCTGCTAGCTGGAAGGTAGGTGTTTTCTCCCTGGTCTTTTTTGGTTATCATCTATCCAAGGCAAAAGATTTTATTGATAAGAATTTCAAATATGGTAGGAGACAACAATCTTATTTCATAATGTCTCCTTTCAGAAAATCGTCAACCCAACCACATCCTATTTCACAGGGTTCCTCTTGATTCCCTCTCAAGGTTTAAAAGTAATAAACCCGACTGTTAGTAGTGAGCCTGCCTTGCTTCCACCCAAGTCAACTAAAATTAGTTTTAGGAAATCAGAGGATCTATGGATAACAGGTGACTTTTCTCTTACACTGTAAATACTGTTCAATAAGCCTAAATTATTTTATGCTTAATTATATTATAATTCTTAAAAAATTGCTAACCCATGTGTGTACTTTATGTGTAGCTTTCATTAACCATAACAGAACAACTTACTGCTGGACCATCTTTTGTTGCAAATTGAAATATGGAGCTTTCAATTTCCAATTTCATTTTGTTGTTGTTGTTGTTTATTCATTGATTTGTCCTTTGAGTAAATACAGCTAAGAAAATCTAGATGGGGCTAAGCCAATTTCTAAGATACAGCATCTGACTTAAAAGCCTTTACAATTTAATTGAGTCTATGACATAGACATATAAACATTAAATTATAGAGGAGAACCATAACATTTTAATAATTATAGTTTAGATATTGAAGGACTCTCAGATCCTTTAATCCATTGTTTTTCACTGTGTTTTCTCAGAACCTTCTTAGAGATTGCTCTTAGAGGCAGAGGGTAGGCAGGGTAGAGGGAATGGAAGCAGCCCCCCAGAGAACTATCCTTCACTTTATACTTCAGCCGTAGGAGCCCTACTTTCACCTATATAAGGTTTGATTGGAACCAAGAATTTCAGGATGAGAAAGTTTTGAGACTCTTTGATCTGATGAAATTCCTATTATTTTAAGATCAGACAGTTGCTTGAAGCCTGCATAGATACCAAACTGGCCTAATCTGAGGAGTTTGAAATTAAAGGGGGGCTTGAAACTGGTTCTGTGAATGTCCTAGTATTGCTCTGGTGTTACGCTGTTTGTGGATACCAGCATTTTATTATCAGTCATAAAATGTTTAGTATGGATTTTGCTTTATTTTTGAGGTGCTTTACAGAAAGGTGACAGATGTTAAGAATGTAGAGCCCTATTCTTATGTCTAAATATTATCATAATTTTCACTCTCCTTTCTGGTCTCTTAAATTGTATAAGTAATTTTTGTATAATTGTAATCATTCTGTAGATATGCATTTCTATTTTTTTAAGCTATCTTTTAAGTATTTTTTTCATATTGCCACAGACTTCATATTTATAAATCTCAATTTTTGTACTATGTCTTGTTGGCTAATACAGCATATTTTAATCTTTTACATATTATCTGACATTGAGGATATCTTTAATTTCTTTGCAACTTTGTTACATTCATATGCCTTTCCTCTTTTTTGATTATTGAGGAGTGGGGTTAATATATCAAAAAGACATGACATTTTTATAATCTCATATGTTGCCTTTAAGGGTATATAAGTATCATTTCACCATGGCCTCTAACCTAAAGGTAATATCACTATTTTTAAACTTAGTTCATTTCTTTAGACACATTGATGTTTTGATATGGTTTTGATTAGTAGTGAAGACTGGTATTTTTATTATTAAAATTATCATCCTTTAGGTGGATTGTTGGTTTATCTAGTTTTCTCTTTTATTTTGTAGTCCTCTTAATTTGTAAGAACTCTTTGTAAATATATTGTTTTGCTAAAATACATTCATAATAACCTTTTCATATTTCTAATCACTCACTTTCATATGTCTAACTCCATTTCTCACCATCAGTGATGCTTTTAACTAAGCTTTAAAAATAAACATTGAAATGTTTCTTTTTCTCTGTTAGTTACTGTCCTATTTTAGTGAAAACTAGAGCATAATTTTAATAAAAGAATTGGTTGCAGTATACAATAAATGCAGAGGATTAATTTTTGGCTGGGTAATTTGTGTAAACAAAAACAACATTTGTAAAACTCAAATACTTTTAACTTCACCCTACTGTGTCTCATATAAAATAAATGTTCTTTACAGCTAGCTTTGCCCTGTTCCTACTGGCAGATTTCCTCTTTGTGAACCAATTCTGATTGTTGACCATTCTAATCTTTCACTTTTATCATTTATAATTTTGTATTTTAAATTCTCAGAATTGATGGAAATTATTCTAATATCTTCCAAACAAAGAAAATCTGCTTAAATAAAATAGGTAGAAACAGTAGAAAGCAAAGTCCTAGGCAGACAATCCTTAAGCTGTGCATTTGAATTGGTAATGTCAAGGATTCTTTATTTGGGAATATTCTTATTTGATGAACAATGAATGCATAGGTAAGCAAGCACTCTTTTTTCCTTTTTTGTTCTTTTGACACTGCAGACAAAAAAGAGGATGCTTTTGGAACTTGACACTTATGCACATATTCCCCCATTGGCTCTTTAGAGCTTCCAGAAACATCAAATCTAGTTGGAGGATATTCAGACCCATATTTGCTTGCTACTGTAACTAGTATGGGGAACTAATTTTTCTGAGGTGATTGGGCCCTAACCTGAATTTCTCTTCAGCTGCCTCCATCAAACAGAGCTAGAGTCTTTTCCATTGCTGGGAGGTTAATAGCATTTTCTGATTCTAATCTAGTCTCTGGAAAATTATCTTTTTAAAAAATTAATCAATAACACTCATTTTTACATCAGTATGTCAAACAAGGCAGAGCCTGCAACACCAGGCATTTCTGCCACTAACTGTACCATCAGTAGATTTTCTTACATGACAAACATCAATAAACTCACCATGCTCACAGCGTCCCCTTTTGTTCACGCTTTTAATTCACTTGTTTATTAAACCTGGCCTGGAAGACTCACTGGGCAAAGACATTAAATTCCCCTGAAGCAAATATTTTCAGGACAAAGTCTTAAATACATTTTCATGCCTGTATCCTGACTTTTTCTCCTTAGCAAAAATGTACAAATGCTCTCTGAAGACAATTTATGTATACTGCCACAAAATAAATAATCAATTAATGTATTAATTTCCTAACTGACCTAGAGGTCACATCAAAACATCTATTTAAATAAGAAATGGGGAAGAGTTGTTTTGGGGATTGAACTAGATAACCATATACAAGCATCAATTTTAATGCCAGAAACATAATAAATAGTAGATATTAGTGATAATGAACATTAGTAATTATTTCTACTTACACTATTTCAAAGAGCAATTATAAATTATAATTGCAATTGCAGATAGGATGGTATTAAGCATAACCATTTCTGTAATTGCTCCCACCTTGGTGATACACACTGAGTGCTATAATGGCAATGTATAATACCTGCAAACTAGGAACAGGTTTGTTTTTTTTTTTTTTTTCAAAGAGAGCCCAGCTGGCCAGTTTAGAAAGAGACTAAACTGTTTTTGTAATTACTCATACAAGAGAATGTTCTGTTCTGTAGACTGGTTATGCAATAGCCTTTTCAGTTCAGTTAACAAAGAGCCCCTGCTATGCATCAGACACTGTACTACAGATGCCATAGTATTCCATAGGGCACAAAATGTAACTTTTAGTTCACGTCTTACAGGGACTGTAACGAAGTATGGGAGACAGTAATATAAGTTAATTATATTACAGTGTGGTAAATGCAACCATACAATACTATGTATATGGGATACAGAAGAGAACAAAGTGATTACTACATGCAAGATTAGGAAAGGCTTCTTGGAGGAGTATCCAAGTTGGATTTTGAAAGATGTAAAAGTTAGGAAGCATGTTGTGTTAAGGAGTAAAGTTGTACAAAAGCTTGGAGACTGGAGTAAGCATGGGACTTGAAAATTTAGGTTGCAGTAACCAACTGTGGGATGAAGATGAGTGACAAGGGATGAAGCTAGTGTACTCTAGAGAGGCTAGAAAGGGCTTGTAACTAGGGAATTTGTATATCATTGCAAGGTCAGTGGAGAACCATTGAAAGGTTTCAAACATGAGATAGAGCTGATTGTTCACGAACTTTATAAAGAAGATTCTAATTCCAGGGGACGAGGAAAAGATTGAAAGGGTAGCAATGAAGGCAGGGATTTCTAAGTTTTTGTCCTTATTCACTGCTATAGAAATGTATAAATCCAAAAGTGCTGGAAATGCCTACTTATTAGTGGATTATTGATTAATGGTTTGAGGAAATAGTAATTTTTTTTCTTATCTCTGTATGAAGGATGATCACTGAGCTTTCTCTTGGTAAGCTGGCCTTATGCTCTAGTTTTATTGTCTGATTCCAGGAGCTTATGTCAACGTCAGTCTACCTAAGGGTAAATGTTACAAGAAGGACAATTACACACACACACACACACACACACACACACGCATACACTATGGTTTTTGTATAATGGATTTAGGATTTTATGAATGAGGCAAATACTTTAGAACAATTTGATCAGTATTATTTTCTGGTTTGTTACTGAAGATAACCCAGAGAGAAGAGCAGTTCTGAAGGATGGAGAATTAAAGGGTGAAGAAGATTCAGACTGGACCACTTTGGGGTTGGAAGGTCAGTAGGAACTCAGCTTCCTTTCAGCGTTGTCTGATGACCTCCAGCTCAGGACTGAACACAGGTTCCGTGCAGTATGCTAGGGTTTCTGTGGGTGAGGGCTAGACTAAAGCTCTGGTGCCAGTCAGACCTCCTCACAGTAGGCTGTGTAGTTCTGTGTTCAGAGAGGCTGAAAACTGGCCATGGTTCTAGAGAAGGTTGGTACATTTTTTAGGATGGTCTATGCCAACTGTTGTTGTTGGTATAGGTTGTATTGGTAGACAGTGGATTTATAAGATAATTTAAATAGACAGGAGCAAGGACCATTTCCAAGAACAGGTGTGTGCTCTATGTTCCCAATTACAGATATAATATTTTAAATACTTAAATGTACCAGAGTTATTTTTATGTGTATATAAGCATCTAAGAATAAAGGTGAATGGGGTTTAGTGGATGAGGAATTAAATTTGGTCTAAAAATTGAGAGAAACTCAAGATTTTCTCAGTTCAAAAAACTTTTCAAGAGACAAATTTCAGCTGTTTTAGTAAAAGAATTTTGAACTTTCATCAGAAAGCCAATAGGATTCACCAATGATCTTAGAATTTTTAATTATTGCGTCTAGAAATTCCCTAACTTCTAAGGACTCAGCTTAGATTTTGCCCTTTTCAGGGAGCTTTTCATGCTTATTCTGGTGGTCCTCTTTTCCCTACTCTGCCCATCCTTTGTCTTTAACCTTGGCCTTACCACATGATATTGTATTTTGATTACATTTTTATGTATGTCCTTTCAGACTGTGAGCTCCCGAGACTGGGGCCATACCTTGCTCCTGTCTATTTCTCTGGCACCAAGCAGAATGCCTGCATACAGGAGGTACAAAAAAGAATAGTGGGTTAAATAAATGCAGCAAGGATTGATGTGAGACTCTGTGATTTCCATCTAATACTTTGATTTCTAGAATTGTACCAGGCATTTGGAATTTTCTTTTTTCTTTTCTTTTTTTTTTAAGAATGATTCAAAAATGACCTCAAAACCCAGCCCTAGTAAGAACACTCATTTGATTAAACTCTATGTTTATATAACTCTATATGTGTATATTACATATGTATTGTATGTGTATAGACCCAGTAACAAATAGACACACCATTAAACTATAAAAAAAAAGTGTCATTTCTATGGGAGAGAGAAGTGTAATCAAAGAAGAGGCTCAGGGTGAGAGGTCCTACTATATTGGTAATGTTTTATTTTAATCTGGCATACAAAGACACATAAACATATGCTCACTGCAGTACTCTATGTATTTTTGCACATTCTATTTTTATGTGTGAATAGAAAATATTATACCCTTGAATAGAATCTTCTCATCACAGAACATCCTATGTTAATGATTTAAGTTTCAATTAGAGACTTAGCAGATTTAGGGAAATATAGAAGGTTTTATAATATCTTTATCTATAGGAATTGCATTTTGGACATACATTTCAATATTATGTTGAAATAGTTTAACATTTTCCCTCAATATTTCCAAAATTCTCAAAATTTATTAGAAAGAATGTGTATGAAGGTTTTTTGACAGCACTTTTGTAAATGGCTTTAAAAGTATTGACTTTTTTTCTTAGGCTTGATATTACTTAAAGCATAGAAAAAGATGAAGTTTTGCACATGTATATCTTTTTCTTGTTCCTCCCTGCATAAAATATAACTATGGAAGGGCTAATTTAATGCATAAATATTTTAGTAATGATAAGATATTGAAGATAACAGAACAACAAAAGGAAGGAACACCGGGTCTGAAGGGTAAGGAAGAGTTCAGGAAGAAATCAAAACCTGAATGGGCTTTGAAGAATGAATAGACATCTGCAAAAAGGCCATGAAGTATAGGATGAAAAGCATTCTAGATAAGGGAGAGTTTAGTGAAGGCCTGGAGATGAGATCTTGGGTTAGGAACTGCTGGATTGTAACAGGCAAGTAGGAAACATTAGAGGAGGAAGCTTGAGAACAGAAGGTGACAAAGTTACTCCCTTCTAAGGAAATGGGACTTTATTTCTTCATGATGGGAATTCTGGGTCAGGTTTCTGTGAAGGTAAGTTAGATTAGTGGGACAAGGTGATACTGGCAGGAAAGTTAGGAGGTCATTGAATGTCTGGGGTCAGAGATAACGAAATCTTAGGTTCAGGCAGGGCAGAGAGTTGAGAGAGAACTGAGGCTTAGGTGGGCAGGGGGGTAATGATGTGGGAGCAAGAGATGGGGAGGGAAAATGTCATAGAAGAGAGGAAATGGGCCCAGGAAGAAAACTGTCCTGAGAACTCGTTATCAGCTCATACATAGATACAGGCACATGTAGGCAAATAATGTTTTTAATAGAAATCTGTTGTACAAAATAGAAGAGGGGTGAATCTGAACCCCATTTGTTATTTTTTAAATACACATCACTTAGGGGAGATGGGAGGCAGAGCTCCCAAAGACATAAGTGTGAGCAGGTAATTTTCAAACGAAGTAAGGAAAAATCACAGATTGCTTGCTTCTTGCCTTATTCAAAGTCAAAAGTGTTAATTGAAATTAAGTTTTGATATTTGCCTAATGCCTCATGACACTTTCTTGGTCTACATCATATATTACAATTCCAATAACACAAGGTTTGATGAGATAATTTTTTGGCTATGCTCTAACTTCCTGTTATTCACTCTAATTCTTTTAAAGTGTTAAATTCCTTTGTTTAGTTAAAAAGTGTCCTGTTGCTAAGTGATGTAATTGGCAGATATGTTTTTTTTGTTGTTGTTGTTTGTACAGTTTTTGCCCAGGGCTGGGCTTGAACCCACCACCTCTTGTATACGGCCGGTGCCCTACTCCTTGAGCCACAGGCGTCGTCTGCTAGATATGTTAATTAGTAAATAATTGAATTTACATTTAAATGAAAATGTTTTTAATGGATGGGGCAATGTCATGAAGACAATGAAATGTTTTATGTATAAAAATTAGATAAATGCCTCCTTTTGAGTGGGAGAAAAAGGGACTGTTTCAGAAAGGGAAAAGGGTTACTTCCTTGGCCATAAATGCTTTTCTTATGTTTTTGTTACCTGTTATCTGAAAGTAAGTTTTTAGGTCTGTGAGGCAAACAACATTGGTAAAAACCATTAGAGAGGTGTAGATTACCTCTTTTGTTTTGAGGCCTGTTTCCTAAACTGGGAGAATGCAGACAGATGACTAACTCAAAAGGGGGGAATTGTTTAATCTTAGGTTAAAGAGTCTGGCATGAAATAATAGTACATTCCGTTTTGGGGTCCATACGTTAGAATGAGATGCTAATTGGACATCAATGGGGTAAAATATCAATTGTGTATCATAGGATTCTAGTTTGTTCAAAAAATTTAAAGTATATTTGATGTTTGCTCAAATATTACATGTTGCAGTAATTTTAAAAAAGAAAGTCGTTCTGATGAAAATGTCGACAATTTACACCTTTAAATCTATGAGGAAGTGGGTGCAAAGCACTAGCAGCCTGGACAAGAGACTCACGTTCATGGAATGAATGAATGACTGCTTTTTAGGTATAAGCAAATTGAGGCGGTTCTGGCTGCTTAGATTGCAGCACTGAACACTACTCCCACCTAGTGGCAATCTACCTGTAGTGCATGGGTATTTAAAAAGAATGAAAACCGAAGTCTCTCTGGAAGGGAATTATGTACTTTAACCACTTGTAGCGTGCCCTCTTGTCTACATGAAGTTTTACCTTGAATATTATTATATCTGTCAAAGGAAACAGCTCTGTAAAGCCTAATTTTGAATTCCTATGAAAATGTGGTTGAAGATTTTGTTCATGACATTCATTATTCAATATAGCTTATTTGAAACGACAGTCTTTTAAGAAAGCAATGCTTGGAAGTGAAAAAAATAGATGTTTACAGATAAGAAAAATATAAATCGCTAATAAATAATTGGATGCATTTGAACCTCATTAAGTAGCAAATAATTTCACATTAAGATACTGTTTCTCCTTGTCAAAATAGCAAATTACAAAAACAAAACAAAAACAAAACAATACTCTGCTATAAGGAGGAAATGAGGGAGACTGAAGGAGGAAACTTCAATAATTGCTGGTGGGAGAGCGAATTGGAAACATCTTCCTTTGTTTAGTTTTTAGCTTTTTATTTGCAAATAATTTCAAGCTTATAGAAAGGCTGCAAGGATATGACTAGTACAAAGATTATCTCCACAACTTTCGCCTAGATCCATCCACTGTTAATTTCTACTCCATTTGCTCTATAATGATCTTACAGAACTATTTGAGGATAAGGGACATAAATCATGACCCTTTAGACCTGATCATGTCAGTGTTTATTTCCTAAGAATAGGGAATATTTTTTACATGTCCACAGTACAGCTGTTGGCTTTGGTGAATTTAATGTTGATGCAATAATTTTAAAATAATCTGCCATTCATTTTATAATTTTGTCAGTTGATGCCAAATTATTTTTTATCAATTACTTCCCCTTCAGAGCCTGAGATCAGCAATTGCTATAGTTGTCATGTCTGTTCAGCCTCCTTTAGCCTGGAACATTCTACAGCCCTAGTTTGTCTTTCGTGACTTAGACATATTTAAAGAATATAAACTGCTCCTCTTTAACAGAAGAGTTTACATTGTTGCATTTGTCTGATGTTCTTCCTTGTTAGATTTTGATCATACATTCTCTTTTTAAATGCTCGTGTGTCCCCCCTCAGAGTCTCACATCTGGAGACACAGGGTGTCCATCTGCCCCTCATTGGCAATGTTAATTTTGTTTACCTATTCAAGCGTGGTCTGATTTCTTCATGGCATAATTATTTTTCTCCTGTGGGGAAACACTTTAAGACCATAAAAATATTCTACTCTTCATAAAAATTCTCCTGAGATATAGCACCCGTTGATTATTCTGCTTGTTCCCATCTTTACTATGACATTTGTTAAACAGTGATTTTCAACTCTAGCACTCCCTTCACATTTACCAGTTGACCCTCCAAAAGCGTCTGTCTGTATAGACTCATTAATTTTTATTTTTTAAAATGGCTTATATTTCATTACTATATTTATTTTCCTAGATTTGTGATTGGAAACACCTTCATAATGAATCTAATCTAGGTAGTAAGAAAGAAAAGAAAATTTAAAAGATGCATATATGTGACTTTTGCACTTTGTTTTTAAAAAAATTTACCAGTATTTTCTGGAAGTTATTTCCCATGAGTTCATAGTGATCTTCTGCATTCCCTTGTATAGCTGCACAGCCCTCTAACTCCTGTCTTTAATAGAAAAGCACATATAGAATCTTTAAAAAGTCAATACCCATTGATCAGTATACTTGAAAGTTTAGGAATCTCTTTTAAAGGAAATTTTCAGTAATGCAAATAAAGATTTATATACAAAGATGTTTAATAAATAAAGCACTATTTATAGTGGTAAAAATTCTTAATCTGAATAGCTTAACATTAAAGTAATGGTTAATATACTATATCCATGTAACATAGCATTATGTAGTCATTAAAAAGTTTCACATAAAGTGGACCAAATATCTCAAAATTACATAGTTGTACAGAAAATAGATTTTAATGGGAAATATAATAAAGTGATGAAAATGGCTATTTCTAAGGGTAGGATTTCTGACTTTTTTCTTTTAAAATATTTTTTGTACTCTTTACATTCCTTCAGTGAAGATATATTCACATTATCTTCAGAAAAGTTGAAATCATTAATCTGGTATTATAAGAAGCTACTCTACCTTAGATATCAGAATGATTCTTCCCTGTGGATCATTATAGGTCTTTGTTATATTGCATTTCTCTTTTGCTCTGTGTTCCAAGAACCAAGTTTGAAAGTCAATCACAACAGCATATAAAGCAAACCCTTAAAATTACACTTGAGTTTTCTTTTTCTCCTTTTCCTGATTTTTTAATGTTTGTTTTCTTAACATGATGTCTTTTGTTGAAAACTATCTCAAACCCTTTTTTAAAAAGAGGTCGGGATCTTCAATTACATCTGCCATATCTTAAAGAAAAGGCGATCAAGGGTATCCATATAGGGTCAGAAGAGATCAAACTTTCGCTCTTCGCAGATGATATGATTGTATATCTGGAAAACACTAGGGACTCTACTACAAAACTCTTAGAAGTGATCAAGGAATACAGCAGCTTCTCAGGTTACAAAATCAACATTCATAAATCGGTAGCCTTTATATATACCAACAATAGTCAAGTTGAAAAAGTAGTTAAGGACTCTATCCAATTCACAGTAGTGCCAAAGAAGATAAAATATTTGGGAATTTATCTAATGAAGGATGTGAAAGGTCTCTATAAAGAGACCTATGAAACTCTAAGAAAACAAATAGCTGAAAATGTTAACAAATGAAAAAGCATACCACACTCATGGCTGGGAAGAATTAACATTGTTAAAATGTCTGTACTACCCAAAGCAATATATAACTTCAACACAATCCCCATTAAAGCTCCACTGTCATACTTTAATGATCTTGAGAAAACAATACTTCATTTTATATGGAATCAGAAAAAACCTCGAATAGCCAAGACATTACTCAGAAATAAAAACAAAGCAGGAGGAATCACGCTACTAGAGCTCAGACTATACTACAAATCGATAGTGATCAAAAAAGCATGGTATTGGCACAAAAATAGAGAAGTAGATGTCTGGAACAGAATAGAGAACCAAGAGATGAATCCAGCACTCACCGTTATTTAATTTTTGACAAGCCAATTAAAAACATTCAGTGGGGAAAAGACTCCCTATTTAACAAATGGTGCTGGGTGAACTGGCTGGCCACCTGCAGAAGACTAAAACTGGACCCACACCTTTCACCATTAACTAAGATAGACTCTCAATGGATTAAAGATTTAAACTTAAGACATGAAACTATAAAAATACTAGAGGAGAGTGCAGAAAAAACCCTTGAAGAAATCGGTCTGGGCGAGTATTTTATGAGGAGAACCCCCAGGGCAATTGAAGCAGCTTCAAAAATACACTACTTGGACTTGATCAAACTAAGGAGCTTTTGCACAGCCAAGAACACAGTAAGTAAAGCAAGCAAACAGCCCTCAGAATGGGAGAAGATATTTGCAGGTTATGTCTCCGACAAAGGTCTAATAACCAGAATCCACAGAGAACTCAAACACATTAGCAAGAAAAGAACAAGGGATCCCATCGCAGGCTGGGCAAGGGATTTGAAGAGAAACTTCTCTGAAGAAGACAGGCGCACGGCCTTCAGACATATGAAAAAATGCTCATCATCTTTAATCATCAGGGAAATGCAAATCAAAACTACTTTGAGATATCATTTAACTCCAGTGAGACTAGCCTATATCACAAAATCCCAAGACCAGAGATGTTGGCGTGGATGTGGAGAAAAGGGAACACTTTTACACTGCTGGTGGGAATGTAAATTAATACATTC